>JAKSZP010014918.1:0-72466 GCA_022478985.1 Massospora cicadina | reverse complement strand
CGCCCAATGGTCCTATTTTACCAATATGCCAATCACACAAAGCACCCTCCTACCAAAGTTATTGAGGATCATCCTTGACAATCAGGCTATAGCATTGTGCGCCACCAATGAGGGTTTGAAGCCCCCGGTTAGCAATTTGGGTGTTGCAGCTGATGTGATGCCACTGACCATATGAATGGTCCAGTGACTGAGCGTGGGCAGGTTGGGTTTCCCAAGCCCTTTCTTAACCAAATAGACCTGCCCCTATGTGGGGTGGCCTTGGGGGATTCCTGTTGCTTGTTGGGCTAAACACCATCACGCCAACCATCAGAAATGTAGCCGGGCCTCAGTTTAGATATTTGAGGTTGAACTGACAGCGACTCAGCCCACTGCCAAATTTTGTGATGTCATTTCTTAAGGAAAAAACCCGCCCATTCCCAAACAATTTGCTTGTTAGGTCAAAATTGCGTGACCTAATCTCAGCTTATCACCACCCCAATCAACCACTATTTAATCAGTTGCATAGCACTGAGAAAATTGTTGGTTGATTTTCTTCCTTTTCCTTCAATAAAATTTGCCAAAAAACCAAACGATTTTTATAATCTCTTCTGACCGCATCCCTGATGGCGTTTCCCTGATGGCCTGTTGGTCTGTATACCAGATGGGCTCTACCAGTACTCTTAGTCACTATGGCCCCTCTGTCGTCAAATGGGTTCAGTGAGTACAATATTTTTGGCTCTATAACCCCATTATCACTAACTTCTGGCAGCAATACACAGGGATCTTGTGGCCATAACTCCACCAATTGCTAGAGAGAATCCATCTCCTTGCCACCCCAATTGAAATGGGTCCATATGCCGAGGATCTCATTGAGACCATCTCAGTGATCCCACCCCCTGCAGAAAGACTCCCTGGGTCAGGAGTGGGTTCATTGTGGTTCATCATCGGGATTATCCTTACCATTGTGCTGCACCAACAATTCGTCATTTCCCAATTCCTGGCACCATATCAAGTCACTCAGTCAGCAATGCCTCTGGCATTCTAGCTTGCTTTTTGGGTGCTTACGCATCCCAACTGGCAAGCCAGTCTAAACTTCTTCTGCTGTTTCCATGACAGTTAGTCATCCAACAACAACATTTGCACGTAATCCATAAAAAGGCCTCACGTTACACAAGTGGCAATCTCTATGGGGTCTGTAAAAGTAAAAATAAGAATTTTAGAACTTATTATGTGCCTAACTCAGTTAGGAGAGTTGAAATGGTAAATAATACATCATCTTCTATGTCAACCCTCCTCCCACTATCAAATGGCACTAAAGGAAGTTGTATTAAAATTATACTCATAGTTTGAGAGCTTTGAGACTTTACGCTAAATTAAGCAGCTGAGACAGAATGGACATATGCTACTTTGGAGTTTCTGGCTCATTGGCCACGATCAATTTAATCTAGTATCCGCATCAAATTATTGCCAACATAATCTGATATGCTAATTAACAATATGAGAATTTTTGGTCTATGAGCTATAGTAATAGTACTGCAGCAAGCTAATTATCAGCCCAGATGGGGCAATGCCTTGCAGGCATCTCTAACTCACTGTAGGAGATTTTAATTAACTTTTTTTGCCACCATGCCCTGATTTTGGAAGTATTTAACATAAATTAGCAAAATATGAAAGCGCTGTGATACTAAAACAGAAATTTGGAACCATTTTCCATGGCGTTTGACAAGTAGTTAATGAAATTACAATCTTTAGTACAAAGATATTCAAAGGCAGTACAATCTTATTGAACAAATAAACTAGAATGAGTTGGTTTATAGAAAAGCAAGCCCTGACAACCGCGGAGTCATCAATGAATGGATTCAAGGGATTAAAAATCCGTCTAGAAGGTCAAAATATAACTGTGTTACACTGAGGGATGTTACTTGACAGACTGAAGCAGTTGAGTAGCTTGACCAAAACACCTTAACAAAAAATGTGGATGGCTTCACAGCATATCTGAAGCAACATTGAGATCACTGATTATCTCCTGTATGAGTTACAACATATAAGAACTAAGTAAAGAAAATGCAGCGAGATATTGTTAGATTGAGATAATTTGTCTGGGAACTCCACCAATATAGCAAAGATCTCCTTTAGCTTAACAATGAGCTATGCTTTCTAGTCTTAACTTTGTAACACAAGGTTGCCTACAAGGATAAATTGGATGATCTACATACTAGTGTGAGCGAAATGTGGAAAGATCTCTCAGAACTGTGATAAAGTAGCAATACCATCTGGACTTGGAGGTTAGTACCACTTTAGAATGACAAAAGAAAACAAATAACAGGATGGTAGATGCAGATGCTCTCGTTAAACAATTTTTTTGCTCATCCAGAGCTATTCAGAGAAGGACCCCTGGAAGAGGAGTCTACCTGAGAAACAATTCATCATCCCACTTATTCAGTACCAACTTCACTGGTTGCTTTGCCCCCTTTTGTGGAGATACTAGCTACTAAACAGTTTCAACTCCATGCTAGTAACCCAGGGCCATGGGTTATTGCTGTGTCATTGACTTCCAGATCAGGAAGTTTATTTTTAGAGTTTTTAATTATTTAATTCAGTTAATCTACCTAAATTTGACAAACATGGAAATTTGCAGCCATATTTGATAATGCAAGGTGACCATACACAAAGATGACAACCATCACAGAAGCCAATGCTAAGATTTACTAATTAGATTAACACAGTTGTGATCTGATTAAGACCTACTTACCTGAAGAGCATTAGATCTTTGCTTATGTAAAAAGCGCAGTTATACGGGGTTTGCAAGTCCCAGAAGCATTGCCACTTGGAAAGTTGGATTCACGACCATTCAGTTTAAATATAAAGAAACTATCAAAAATTTCTCTGACCAATTTAACCACGAGGCCCAGGTACTATTGGGTGTTGCAACTATGGTGGACTTTGATGTCAAAATAGCACTATAAAATGCAACCAAGGATTAAATCAAGTTGCACTATTCCTTGCTCCCAACACTTGAAAAGAATTTGGTTACATCATACATGATTGTATACCTAAAGAGGTGTGAAGTTACGTTTGGACCATCCAACATAGAATCCCAAATCAGCCGGCCCTACAAGTTAATGAAGGTGATAGAGGGACCATGGAGAGCTTCCCTCAGCATTGTGAAACTTTGAAAATTGCTGCAATCTAATTGAGATAGCTTGTATAAATTTTTGAGAGTAAGGGGCATTAATTAGCATCCTTCTCTAAGAAGCGCCCTGTGGTAAAAATTGTGACACTTCAAGAATATTAAAGCCAGAGAACAGAGCCTTGGCAATAGAAGGGGGACGCTCTACTGGCGGTCATTTTCCAATATTGTACCAAATTCATGAGGAAAAAAGCGAACCATACTCACATCATAAGAACTGATAAAGACATACCTACAGCTTCAGCTATCACTAGAATTCAGAGCGCCCTTGGAATGAGAGGGACAAGAAGACGTTTCTAAATTTTATGCCACATAAATTGCTAAACACAACAAAATTGGAGATACTGAAGAATTTTAAGCCTTACATCCACTAAAAAGAGTTTCAGTTGCATCAACAAAAAGACCCTGAACATCCATTAAGGATTCTTTCTATGCAAGGTGGAAGCCTTGTCCTCAGAGAATCACCAGATATAAGCATGCAGGACTTGATTTTCAAGAATTTCAAATATTTTAATAAGTCTCTAATTAAGGTTAAATATCCGTTTCATCAGGTTACATGTCAAATTCAGGGTATTAATTGTTTCACTCTCAATTTGGCAAGTAATTTATAATATTCATGAATATTTTACCTAATTCTGAGGCTGCATTCATATGACTCTATCATCACTGGCCAACGATCCCAAAATCTCTATCAGCTTTTCATTTTGAATTTGGCAAATTGGACATCTAGCCAGGACTAATGGAAGAGACCTGTCTGAAGTTTTATGCTATTTAACTTATGCTACTAAACTAGTACCAGAATCAAGAAGCATAACTGACCTTCCAGGAGTGTCGAGATGATGGACAACTCTTGGGAAACAAAATGAATAATAACATCACTCAACCATTCCAGGTGACTAATGATTTCTCTTTCACTTTCAACAGTACTATAAATAGTTCAGTTTATTTTTAAATAAAGTACTTTTTCAGCAAATATAATTTATTATCTATCTATTATCTAGTTTGAGTTTATTTTAATGAACAAAGTCTTTTCCATCACTGCTTACAAAGCTCCTGTTCTCTCAGCCAACTGTAGTGGAGGAAGCCTCTTACAATCAGCTTCTAGTTTGGGATCCCCAGTGCTATTACCTGGGATCGCAACAGGTGGAAGCCCAACATCTGGTGATTACTACAGGAGCACTTCCAAGATGCACTTTGAGTAGATTACCTACGACTTTAGTCAAAGAAAATTAATCCAAAGTCAGCACTCCCGACACTGATCTTATAGACTACCTCCTCTGGAATAGCCAAGCTGCAATTACTGTGGTAAGCAATTTTACCAAGAAGAACTTTGAGTATTCTAAGAATAAGGTGCTGTACAATTGAGACTCCTGGCCAACTTAAGTCCTTGATTAACTTTTTTATATATGCCTCATATAATCAAGTAAGAAATTAAAGACAATACAGCCAACATTATAAAGTGAGGAGATTGTAAAGAACAATATTTTTATCTTTAGAGTGAAGCAAAGCGCTAAAAGAAAGTATGTGACTGTGATCAATAAGACACTTGGGAAAGAATCACATAAAGAAAGCGTAATTGGCCTCTAGGATACCTTCCAGTTGTGAGAAACGACACTGGCAATTTCTCTCTATATTAAGCCAATATAAAAAAGGCTAGCCAAAATAATTTTTGTCCTCCAGTCAAAGGAAGAAGATCAAAACAATCAAAGTGCTCGAATTTTGATATAAACAAATTATTTATTTCTAATGATAATATTTAGTTAAATAATCAAAAACAAATTAAGAATTTGAGGCTGTTTTTAACTCTGCCATTTCAGAGTAGAAAATGGAAACAAAGCTCAGGGCGTTGGGACCCAAAAGTGCCAAGTGACAAAATAGACTTTACCAATGAACCTAAGAAGATCTATTGACCCAGTAAAGTTAGGAAAAGTTGTGAGCTAATCTTCACATACAATGATGGCGTCTAACTTTGAGGGCCACACAGTAGCTCCGAATACCCCCTGCACTTTGTAATCTAAAAAGCGCCAGACAATATGCTTGATACTTACCTTTTTCTTAAGCAGCGACAAGCTTGGCTATCCTCATTGGAAAGTCTGTCGCCCAGCGATTCTAATGGCTCTTTCAAAATTTGGGCCAGGTATTAATGAATTTTAATTATCAGCTTACCTGGTTCATCTCTCAGTTTGGGATTGCGCAAGTCCTGACTCCCCAGAGCTCTAAATTAATTTGAGTAGCCTGCAATCTAAGTTTGAGGGTTTAACTAATATTAAAAGATGAAAACTTACCTCAGAAGGGCAAACCGTTGTCTCAATAAGCATGGAGCAACCCACTGCACATTTATATGAACCAGGCTTTGTCCTCAAATAGGGACAAGGTTATCAGCTCAAAGAGCTGCGCCAACGGAATGCAAGGTAAACCACTGCGCCATCGACTACTACATTGAGCACAATGTTCCATCCGCCTTCTGAGGGTTTGGTGGCCCACAAGGCATGGTGGTGACCAAAATGATGTACGCCCACATGGCCACTCAACTTGGGCTAGATCCCACAAAGGTTCAAGAGCAGAAATTTTTACAAGGAAGGGCATATGACCCCTTTAAAATGCTGATCCTTGACTGGAGCATTCCTGAGATGTGGGGGCGGCCCTCACCTCCAGCCATTTTTCCCTAAGGTGAAGAATACTGTGTGGTTAAATGCGGCCAACATCTGGAGCAAGTGTGGCATTGCCGTCATTTCCACCAAGTTTAGCATCTCCTTTGACCAACGCTTCCTCAATCAGGCAGGGACTACCGTCTTATCTACACTGACAGTTCAGTGCTTTTCAATCATGGCAGCGCTTAATTCAGGCGGGGCTCCACACCAAATTGGTCCAGCTGTGTGCCAATGTGCTCAAAGTCCCCCTCCACAGCACGTATGTCGCTGAGACTTCAACCACCAAGGTGCACAACGTGTCCGGCAGTGCTGCATCCACCAGCAGGAACCTAAATATCATGGCCAACCAAGACGCTTGTCACCAGCTGAATGAGCACCTGCAGCCATACTGCAACCAAGTGACACTCACTGCAACCCTTGGCAAGGTGTCAGTGTTGGCCTATAGGAATATGATCAACCTCCACAAGGTAGTATGATTTGGCTTTCTTGACCCAGTGCTGTGGCACCATACCATTTTCTCTCACCTGTTTGTCGTTGGAACATATGGCCACCTGTCAGTTTAATTTTGAATGTCCTATGGCGCAAATTGGATCTATCTCATGCCTGTGCTATGATCATCTCATCAGCTCTACAGATGGTCCACTTTTGTAACTCCATGGCACTTTACACATCAAACCCCAAGGGTTAAACATTGCATTCTGTTGGTAAAGATTCTTCTCAGCACCTGATTAGACCCATAATCAATATGGAACAACCTGTGGAGACCCCCACTTCCTGCTGCAATGCAAGCAAGAGCACTAAGGTGCCTTAAAGCTATGGAACTGCTAAATTTTATTTGTTATACCTGCTGTTGTTGAACTTTTCTAATGTCAATCATATGGCCCAGGCTCTTTAAAATGAAGACCCAGCGTTGCCTCTTGACCCAGACTGAGCTGGCTAAACCTTGAGTGCTATCATTAAATGAAACATCTTGAGGCCCAAGCAAAAATGCATCAGTCAAAGAAACTCAATAAGTTTACCCAACTAATAACAACAAAAGCACACCACTACCACCTTGACAATTTAATTGGAACAATTATTTCAGAAGAGACCAGGACTTACTCCCCTTGGACAAGGTTTTTGGGGGCTCTCTTATGATTTTCCATATGCAAGGTGGAAGCCTTTCCTGGGGAGAATATCAGCAGATATGAGTACGCAAAATTGACCTTCAAGCTATTCATATAATTCAATAAGTCCCAAATTAAGTCTCAATCTTACTTCATTGGGCTGTATTTTATATTTGTAGTATCACCTTAATTACTCCAAATTTGGCTAATAATTACTAAATTATATTTGCAAATATTTTAAATATTTCCAAGGCCACATTCACACATGGCTCCATTATTAATGGCCTAGCAATCCCAATATCTCTATAAGCTGTTCATTTTGTAATCTAGTAAGTTAGACCTCTATAACAAGACTATAGGAAGTGCTTCTGCTTGAGGTTAATGCTTATTTCAATTATGCTATACTATATTACCAGGAGATCAAGAAGCTCAGCTGACTTTCCTGTTGGGGTACAATGATGGACAAACCTTGGGAATCAAGAATAATTGATGAATAACTCTTCACTATTCCCAGTGAATCATGTTTTGCCTTTCACTTTCAACAATATTTTAAATAGTACAGTCTTACTTTTAAATAAAGTATTATTCAGCAAATAGACTATATTTTTTATCTAATATCTAGTTTGAGTTTATTCTAATAAAACAAAGCCTCATCCATCGCTGCATCTTATAAAGCCTCTGTCTTCTCATCTAACTGTAATGGAGGAATCCTCTTATGATCAGATACTATGTTTGGTCCTCAGTGCTAATATCTGCGAGCGCATCATGTGGAAACCCAACACACCCGCTTCCTTTTTGTAGGAGAGCAGATCAAGACTATGATTTTTAAAGTGATTAAACCTTCCATTCTTGCAATAAATGATGAATTACACTATTTTACCAACCGTACATATATTGATATTTACATAAACAAATTTCTGGTATGAGACATATTCAATAGTGGTGTCCCATGAATGTAATATATAGTCAGTTTGTAAGATGACCTTGAAAAGCTCCTAGTGTGGTCCACCATAAATAATATGGACAACTGCCCATGAGCACTATGAGTGGGTGGGAGATGTATAGCGCGCTATAGATGAGGTTCAGCTAATTCCAGGTTAGTAACCCTACTATATTGCTTCTCAAATATAATCAACAGTTTCTTGTTGGGCATCTAACTTCATTTTGTTTCATGTTCTGTTTTTACCTAGAAGAATAACACTTTTACTATTCTATGTCAAACATTACCCTTCACTACTTGGTGTAATAAGTTTTTAATGCATAAGAATACTTTTTCTAAGTAAGTTATAATGATGGTGTAGTCCAATCCTTTACCATTAAATAGGCTACCAAAGTTCCCTTTTACTTGCCATCATTCCTGAGACTAAACTCATCCCGTTTAAAGTCTCTAAATTGTGTATTACACCCTTGAGAACAGTGTGTGGTGTCAGATGGATTAATTTGAAGCTTTTTAAGGTACTTCCTGGAGAAATTACTTATCTTGGCAATAAATATATTGGATCTTTTGCTACCCCTGGGATAATCTCATCCGGTCACCAGGAAATCTGTGTACTGCTTGCCAACCTAACTACCTTCATAATCTATCAAGATAGGGCAGAAAATCACAGTTAACATAGTAGTCTTATGGAAGAGATTTATGAGGTGCATGAGTTCTGTTATCTGGAAAGAGTTTTAACTTACCTAACCTTCTCTTACCATTTTTATGGTCATTTCCTGTGAACAACTTGCTGGATTAACTGAAAGTCATATTAAGTAAAGCCTATCATTAAAAATTTCTCCTAAGTATTTGTGACAAATGACTTCAACCTTGGATGCGCTGTGGGGATCCAGCACCACTTTAGTAGTAGGGATGTAAAGCCCAAATGATTTGGACAATACAGAGAAGCAAGGCCAGTTATAAGGAGGTACAGAAGGAATTGGAGGTACTTATACTTAAAGGAATGGTTGTCCCATCACTCAGCCCATGGGATAATCTGGTAATAAAGTCAGCTGAAAGATGGCTCTATAGATTCATTACTGACTACCATCACTTGTTAATATTACTAAGAAATACTTTTATCCTTTACCTCATGTAGATGACGCCTTGGATCAATTAGGGGGAGCAAACACTTTACAAATCTAGATCTTATCAAAGGAATATTGGCATTTTGACCTGTTTCCTAAAGACCAGGTAAAGTGCATGATTATTACCTCTCAAAGATTATTCCAACTATCTCAAGTGTCCCAAAAATATGCAATGCACAAGCCATTGTTTAGTGAATAATGGACATGTGGAAATTTTATATGACCACATTATCTATTTAGTATCAATTAAGCTTTAATATACATTTTTAAAATGGTTCATTAATGTTTTAAGAAAGTAGTTGATGTAAGTCAATTTTGGGATTAATATACCACACTGTGATTTATTTCTAACCAGTACAGGTTTTATACTTATATTGGTCAAAACTTGCAATAGGGTGGATGCAGAATTGCCCTGACAGGCTATCCATCCTATTCATTTATTTTTAAGCTTATAGTTTTATCTTTGAGAAAAATTGTTTATTTACAATTGGTTGTTCAGGAATAATAACTGACAAAAAGATTAATTTCAATTTACAAAGGATGCATATCTGATGTCAATTATGATTATGATATAGTTGGGGGCTATTGCTGACAATGTGGTACTTAGTAACTTGGTGTGTAAAATGGACACTTATTTATGGCAAATTAATTGGCTGTAATGGCCAAATTGACAGCTGATTCGAGTGGCATATAATCACACTACATTATATGAGAAAAAGCTGGGATTATTTGGAAATTAAACCAGTACATAATTCTATTTGGCTAGGTGTGCCGAGATAATTGTTATAACCAAAATTTGTAATTCCTGTCTTCTAATAATCTCGCCCTATTTGTTATCCATAATCTTCATATTAAAACTTGACCTTAGATAGTAATTACCTAAGAATCACGATTACTTTTTATAATTGTCAGTTTTTTATTGTATTTAAGTCAGGCTGAAGCTGTTGTAAGTTACTAATTTTTCTGTGTGTCATTTACCTAAAATGAAGTAAAAAAAATTATGTATCTGTCAGTATCTACCCATGTGAGGTTTAAACCCCTTATTCATCAATATTAAATAGAGTGAGGTCAATGTCACTCAAGTCTAAGAACTTGACTGAGCTAGTCTTCGTCAAATAACTAGAAGTATACATATTATCTATCTAATCAATTAAGTGAACTTGTTTACCTGTAAAAGCCCAAAGTTTTCACAGGGCACTATATTGGAAGAATTAAAGATGATTTCTTTTTAGTTTACTTTGATGTATAAATGTGTTTAGAAAACGTTAACACAGCTTATAGAACACCTGGAAGAGGTCTTTTTGGAGGTAAGTTTAAGCTCAGTAAAATTAGCCTAGAAAATTGTCAATTCTACATGTTCTAAATGGGGTATCTGGGTCACATTTTTAACGTTTGAGAAATATGCCACAGACTCAAAACTTGATGCCATCAATTACATGAAAGAAACTGAAAGTAAGTAAAACTTTTAAGTATATCTCAAATTGGTCAGATACTACTGTCAAGAATACTGGGATTCACGCAACTGGAGGAGCTTCAATTACATCTGGTATGGTGGGAGTTTTTTCCACTGATCTTAAGAATGTAATGTCTCCCTCAACTAGCTAAAGAAAGCCTTGCTGAAGCTCACATTCTGAGATCTCTTAAATATACCCAGCTTTTTATTGTACAATCTGAGCATCTCTCACAGCTATAGGAGGTGTACACTCACATATATGAATGACATAGAAGAGTATCTGTTAGCTTTTTGAAATCATATCTTGGACAAACATGAGAAAAAACAATGTAACTGAATGAGAATCCATAGCTGTCATGTACTCTTGTAAACAATTTTGAGCTTATATACATGGGTTTAAGGTTAATATTGTTACCTATCATGGTTTAAAGCAATAAGTATATGATCTTAATAAGTAAGAAGGTCTGTTATCACAATGTGCCTAGAAACTACAGGTTTATGACTATTAGGTAGTACATTAAACAGGCCAAACCCATCATAATGCTTATGGACTTTCAAGAATGCCTGTTGTATCAGCTTTATCCCCTTTTTCTGCAATGATTAAAAAAATGAAAGCAAGAAATTATGTCTTTGAAAAGCCTGCTATTTGCCAAAACTTGGATGATAAATGAGAGACACTGAGTTTTGAGATGGATAATTGTATAAGATTGTAGGGAATTTCTAGAGCATACCCCTGCCCTCAGCTCATCCAGAAATAATCATGAAAGCTCTATGCGCAGCTGGACATGGAGGTTTACTTAAGATTCTGGTGGAATTTTTGACCAAATTACCAAGCTTCATTAAGTACAATTAATCTGCTGGTCCACTAGGGGATTTAATCACTAATGGATGCTTAAGCTATCAATTAATTATACAATAACTAATGTTTAGAGAGAAATTGCAATTTTTTATTTATATGAAAGATTATATTCTGTTGGATTGATGAGTGGTTCATTGGGATGATCCTAGACAATAAGCAAGCGATTAGGGGGTCAATTTGATTTTATAAAACTTAATTTACTTGTAGGAGCCGATTAGGTTTAGTTGCCAATTAACTATTGGGTTTATAAGTTGTTGGCGAGTAATGCTGCCTGTCATAATGCGACTTTGAATTTTCCTTTTTTAGATTGCAATCTGCTATTTATGGGTAAGAATACCATTACCTAAGAAAGTTGTTACCAGATAAGGGTAAAATTGAAGGGAGGTGAAAAAAGACATTGGGACACGTTATTTTTAAAACTCAGAAGAGGTTGTATTTTTTTAGGAAAGAGAACCTGATTATATTTGATGAGGAAGATCATCGGTTTGCATGACCATGGAGAGTTAATTCATTGGTGATGGCCGCCGTTCCCAATTGGGGTGCCAAACAAAGAGTTGTGCACCAAATTCTTATTTAACCCCTTGACTTTTTTAAATATAGCAGATAATTAAATAGAATTTGAAGTTAAAATTAGATCTATAATTAGTTTGATTACTCTTGTCATTAAAGAAAGAAGGACTATAAGATCCTTTGTCTAAATTATTGTTTTCTCCGTGGACACTGCGTGATGAGAAGGAAGAATAAGATCTGAACCTTTTCCTGGGTTAAGTTCTACCAGAAGAATTAGGGAAGAAGTCCCTATCATTTCAGAAGAAATACATAAAAAGAGAAGCACCAGGTTGGTGTTGGACCTAATCAATATTTTGTCTATCAGCTCAACTAGAATAGTCGGTTTCATACTACTATTGTCCATTATATCATATTATCAAATCAAACAACGCATATACAAGGTATTGTGCAGTTGTACAAAGGGTCTTTAAGCAAGTATTATTCAAAATGAGAAATCAAATCCCAAACTTATTATCTGGAACGCAATCATGGTTTCAAGCTTCCTTAAGTTTTAGAAGATCCTAAAGTTAATTTGTAACAAATAATAAGACTTGGCTGATATGGGTGAGATTCATAAGCAAACTGATACACAATTGGACCAATGGAGCACTACTGATGTGAGAGATATTGACATCAATAATAATGAGCTCCCTAAAGAGCAATTAATCTACCTACCCTTTCCTGAATTCTTTAATTTACCTGACAAAGGCGCTGATTCACTTGACAAAGATCTTGCCTTTCAGAGATCACTAGAAACTGCAACAAGACCAAGAAGGACTGAGTACGCTGAAAGTCTTTATTTTTCCACGCTAATCAAAAGATCTCCATACCTGACTAAATCCCAATTCTCTCTCAAGTTCTCTTATTAGTGATCATAAACCTTACATGGAGATATAAGTAACCTTGTTTACTTATTAATAAGGATATCTTCATTTTTGCCTCATTGTATTTTCTATATATCTTTTTCCTGTTCTATACAGAGATCCTGCCTGTTCAAAGCGAACGTAGATTGCTTCAATGATGTATTTCCATTTAGAGACTGCCTTAGGAATGAGCAACCTTAAAGGATTCCTAATGAAGCTACATTTGACTAATAATCAAGTAGGCTTTGAAGGTCCAACCTTCAAAGAAAACAACAAAACTTAAAACTGGTGCTTTCTGTCTGGTCTTTCCAAGGCCATCTCATGAAGACCTATCTTCTAGATGAACAAATCCAAAAACTTAGCCCTATTAATATGGAGGGAACCAGAGTTTGACCTAATGGGTCAGTACCAATAATCAAGGCAACCCTTTACCATATACCTGGAAGCCTGGAATTCAACATGACCCTTAAACTTTCTATTTCAGCCCAAAATAATTCACTCTACCAAATTAACTGAAGATGTTGCTGACACTGTATCAGCGTTACTGGCAGGAACTATTACCCTCCGTGGGAGATTAAGGCATAGATGCTCCGCATGATTTGCTAGAGACCTTACTCATATATATTCAGCTTGATCTATCTAGTTTTATATCAGGTGTAGCCTAAAAGAAACCTACTTACAACTGTTTGTTTACACCGCTTTACTAATCAAATGTATCTACTTGGCTACACCACTTAGAGATCCAACAGCAGTTTGGACTGTTTCATCAAATTCTCATCCCTCTTCTTGAATTGTATGAAGCCGCATCAAATTTTGTTTGAGACAATCATGAGACAATTTTTGGACAACTGTTGGAAGATCAACAAAAATCAACGTCATGTTGCACAGACTGACTCTGGAATAAATTAATACCTGTAAGGTGAACTTTATCAGCGAATGATCCATGAAGCTACCAACATTGACCTGAAAGTGGAAAGCTCTTAGTCTAATCTCATTAAAAGAATTTCCGATAACTTCCAATAATTTCCAAACCACTGATTCTTATATTGCCATTTTAGCCACCCAGATTCCTCAGTTGATCAAACAAACTACTATGCCGCTGATCCAGGTGTTTTTATTTAAAAAAGACCTCCTGTTGAAACTAAAGAGGTGGGAAGGAAGGAGAATAAGGACCCTCTGAACCTAAAGGTCCCTGTGGTCCTCCTGGATCTTATCTATCTGTTAGGCCTTAAGTTGAAGGAAACTATGAAGCCCAGCTAAAGCTCTTAAGTGATAAATTTTACTGGTGGTTTGAGGAAGAAAATATGAATATTGAAGAGATCATTTCGATGTGGTCCCAATTTTTTGTCTACTTATATAGCAAGTATGAAAAAATGTCCGCAACCTGTTCCAACCTGATTGAATCCCAGGCCCAAGTGAACCGCCAATTTGATCATATTAGTGGTAAGATTTAAACAGTTTTAGGCTAAACAAAATACTCTCTCCTCAAAAATTGGCCTATAATCTGAAAAGAGAGAAAAGCTCCACCAACTTCTAAAAATCAAGGCTCCACTTACGCATGTTAATGACTGCTACATGGCTCTCCATGATATGGATGATTTCGCTGCCAAAAGGACAAGGCTATTCCACATACTGACATATGGTCATGGAACCCACTAAATCTGATCAATCCTCCTTCTTAAGAAATCAATGTACTCTTTGAATCTGTTGGATAGTTTAAAGACAGCAATAAGGAGAAGCACGTTCCTGGAAAGAAACCATTTAGTATTATCTTTTTATGAATGAAAGTGCAAAGGAACTAGTTACAGCTTCCAGAAATGTCAACATTAAACCTGTCTGGATGTTAAGGGTCAGGAAATTATAATGCCATATTTAAAGATATGTACCACTTTGGAAGTTATAAAGAATGTATTTATTAAGAATTTATAAGTAACCTCTCCATTTATAGCTGCAAATAGGCTTTTATTCAAATTAAAGTTATAATGTGGGAAACCAACATCAAATATGCAAAATTGTTTTATTATAAAGCCCAGGCCCTTGTTTAAAGTGAATGAGTTAAATTAGATGAAGCCATTGCTACTATACCTTAGCATATTAGCACAGTACCAATCTTGTCCTATACTTCCAAAATGCAAATAAGATGTATAAGTCTATCCTCAATATCAAGGAATCTATACTGGAGTTACTAGAGATGGAATTGCGTCAACTCTCTACTAAAGGGAAATGAACTCACATTCATGCAGTAAAACTTTTAGAGATCTGTACCTCAATGCGATCCATGCTATTATTTTAAAATATTTGGCCATCAAGAAAGCTCTTGTTGGAAAAAACAGGATGATAATGTAGAAAAAGCGAAGTCTGCTTAGGGCGTGAGGCACCCTCTGCTGACAATATTATGCCTCAATCTCAACCTATCACTGCTCCAGAACAAAATGTTACATTCTATCTAAACCTGACAATTGAAAGTCCCAGACTCTCTAATTTCAAAATCGTTTTTAACTTCTTTTTATTTGCCCTTTTGAGACCTCTTTTTTCCAAGTAATTTATTTACTCATCCATCATTTTGGTATTATAGTCACTCATGTAGATATAGTCATCCATAAAATGAAAAATTTTGGCAAAGTCTATACTGGATCTTCAGTTAACATCATATCTTTCCAACTATTAAAATGGATAAAAATCGTTCCAGATCAGAATCACACCTCAGGTTATGGGACCGCGGTACAGCATCAGACTCACTCTCTGGGTGCCCACTCATCCCTTCCGCTTTAGTTCAGATCTCTGATAGTGACTGCCTCAACAATTGTGCTAGAGAAATGATGGCATAACCTTCTCATAGGTACAAAAAAAACAGGTTGAATTTGATGCATAAATAAGTCTTATGGGCTTATAGTTTTGATCTAGGATATCGCAGACCCCTTGTCATAAAGGTTATCCCTAAGGAAAAGGAAGAAAAAGCATAAGAGTTATTTACTAGAACACCCAAACTGCATCGAATTGCTAAAATACTGAGTAGCTGTACCAAAGATTAAATTCCACCTTTCAGTGCAGAAGCACATGAAGGAATGTCTGTTTATACAATTAACTGCATAGCCATAGCTCCAAAATCTAAAATTCTAGTTGACACTAGGCTCCAAATTACCATTTCAATGGACCATCTACTAGATATTTTTGGGGATCCTAATCCATCTATTTGGGAACCTCTCACTTGCCTTGGGATGCTGAATCCTGCTTACTGGGCCCTACAACTATTTTAATGGCTAAATTTACTGATCAACTAATACAGATAACTAGAAACTGACCTGTTGCATATGTTAGGACTCTACCCTATGATCAAAATTTAGTCCATACGTGGGTGTGGAACTTTGTAAGATTTGGAAATTGATGAAAGTAATAGGATAATCATATTGAAGTAGAGATAAGTGGAGCCCTCTCCTCCCAATCAACACAGACATGCGTATGCTTTGATAGAGTAGTATGCTGATATTTTTTCCAAAAAATAGAAAATTATTGGAATGGCAAGGGGACAGAACAGGGTTCTTACTAGTGACACCCCTTATGATCCACACTTGATCCTACTGAAAGTCTAAGATAGAAGAAGCACAGACTACAAAATACCTAAAGCAACTCCTGGACGCCAGTTTTCTGAAACCGTCACATAGTCCCTGTGACTCAGCCGGTGCTGCTTGTGAGAAAAAAGGATGGATGACATTGTGTTGTTTTGGATTATCGCATGCTAAATGCTATACTCAAAAGGACAGTACCTGCTATCAAGTATTTATATTTCTTTAAAAGTCTTAACTGGATCTCAGTTTATCTCAGCAATGGAATTCGCCAGTGTATTGGCAGATTGAGCTTGCACCAGATGGTAGCGAGTAATGCGCTCTTTTGTCAAGTGAAGGGTTACTTGAGCCCACTCACATGCTTCACGGGCTATGCAACATCCCAGCCACGTTACAGAGGGCGACGGACTGCCTAGTGGAGGACTTGAGATGTCATGCTTACTGGTTTAATTAGAGAATGTATAGGTACATTCCCATACTTTCAATCAAAACTGCCCATCTATAGAGGGTATTTAAACATCTTTGCTCTGCTCCGCTGAATTTAAAGATCATCAAATGCCAGTTTCTCATTAAAAAATAAGAAATTCCTTGGGATAAGGTTACCTGTGAGGTAAGCCCATAACTACTTGACAAATTAATCGCTATCAAAAGATGACTCAACTGAAAAAATTACATGATATACAGGTCTTTCTTAGAATACTTTGTATATTACTGACAATTTATACCTCATTTTGCAAAACTTTCTGAACTTCTGACCTATTTTTTCTAAAAAAACCCGTTCCATGGGAAGAAATCCAACAGCAGACCTTTGATGTTCTAAGGAAGGCTCTTGCTACCGCTCATGTATTGGTGCAACACAAGTTTGACAAACCTTTCATCCTTCTTACTGTTGGTAGCAATGTGGTTGTGGGGGACATTCTGGATCAACCTGATGAAAATCAAGTTGACCACCCTATAGACTACTTCAGTAAGATTTTAAATTGGGCGGAAAGAAACTAAAGCATAACTGAACATGAGTGTCTGGCTGTCCTGCTGGACATCAAACATCTTCATCCCTTCCTGTAAGTAAACCATTTCGCCATAGTGATGAATCACACCTTATTGTGGTGGAATAGCAAGCGAAAGATTCTGATGGACAATTAGCCTGTTGGGCTATTAAACTTCATAGTTACGATTTTTCAATTGTCCACCACACTGGAATGGTACATCAAAACCCCAAAAGATTATCTCAGATAACCATACTGTTACTCTATGCTTCAGAAGAGGATTCGATCTATGACCTTCAGAGCAAAAGCTGAGTAGTAGAGTTGAGTAACCCCAGGTAATCCAGCAGCAACTGAAGAGAATTTCTGGACAGTCTCATATTGAAAATGGACTATTGTATAAACAAGTTGAGACAGTTTGGCTGCTATATGTCTAACCATCCGCCAGAACAAAATCCACTCTGGAGGCTCATGTGACCGTGGCCATGGCGCGGTAAGGAAGACCCATCATTGGCTGATGAAACGTTGTTACTGGGATGGGTTGATTGAGATTATATAAGACGTCATTGATACCTTTTTAACATGCGCCAACAAGAAGCCTCCAAATCTGATATATCAACACCAGATCATGGGCCTACGGCCCCATTTGCCACATTTAGTATCAATTTTATTGGCCCCTTACCTATGGTGATGTATGGCCATTGTTAATCATCTTACCAGTTGA
Source organism: Massospora cicadina (assembly GCA_022478985.1). Classification (NCBI taxonomy): domain Eukaryota; kingdom Fungi; phylum Entomophthoromycota; class Entomophthoromycetes; order Entomophthorales; family Entomophthoraceae; genus Massospora; species Massospora cicadina. Next base: position 54,482 of record JAKSZP010014918.1, on the reverse strand, counting down.
CCACTTTTGAAATGGGTGGAGGCCATCTCCATTGCCTTGCTACTCTAAAGAAAACTCTTCATTCTTACTAAAACAGGTCTTCACTCACCATGGTAGTCCTAAGTTGCTGATCTCTGATAAAATACCAACTCTGTTTTTTAAGTGGTCTCCAATATTAATTCACTGATGGGCATCTATCACTCTTTTAAGGCACCCTACCATCCTGCTACCAATGGAGCTGTAGAACGAGTGAATGTTACGCTATTCGCTATCCTCCAAAGGATAACACAATTTGACCTTAAAGATGGAATGAACACTACCAGCTGCTTTACTAGCACAACATGTTATTTACCATTGAATTAACAGGATGCCCCCTTTTCAAACCTATTCTTGACGAGAGCTGATTCTGCCCTCAAGTGTATGACTATTTTAAAAAACCTCTGCAACTGACAACTTTTATCTTACAATGTATAGCCTGACTGATGAATTATTCAGGTTACAAGCTATAGCTGCTAAATACTTAAGACTATAAGCTAGATGAGAAGATAAACAAGTCAATGCCTTAAACTGATTTTGCCTAAATACCAATTAGAAGACCTCATCAAGCTCTACCATTACTGACCCAGAGGATGGGTCCACAAATTGACACGTTATGGTCAGGCCCTTAACAAATGATCTATTGATGAGTACCAGAATATTTATTTGCTTTTGTAAAATTGGCTCTGTCATGAAGCGAGTTCATGCCAGGTTTCTCTAGAGTTATGTACCTTCTTTGAAAAAACTTGAGGGGGATTTGTAGGTAATAATGGGTATCGCGTTGATATGGATGAGATTCAAATGTGTAATGGATCACAACCCAACCAATAGAGCCTGCCAATTTTAGAGATAAAAATATTGATAAGAATTATGAGCACCTAAAAGAGCTTTTAAACTCAATAATTCCTGAATCCTCTAATTTACCTTACAAAGGCGCAGATCACTTGATAAAGATCTTTCCTTTCAGAGGTCAACAGAAACCGCCACCAAGACCAAGAAACAATGAGTACTCTGAAATCCTTTGCATTTTGCCACGCTGATCAAAAGATCTCCATACCTGAATCGATCCCAATTCTCTTGCAAGGTCTATTATAAGTGATCCCAAGTCTTGCATGGCCCTATAAGTATCTTTGATTTACTATTAATAAAGATATCTTCAGTTTTGCCTCATTGTAATTTACTTGAGATTTTTTGCCTTTTCAATACAGAGATCCTGACTGTTCAAAGCAAACGTAGATTGCCTCAATGATGAATTTTCGTTGAAAGACTGCCTTAGGGACAAGCAACCCTAAGAGCTCCCCACCAGAGCTACATTTAACTAACGATCAAGTAGCCTTCAAAGGTCTTAACCTTCAAAGAAAATTACAATCCTGAAATAGATTAACAGAGATTTTATTGAAATTATTAAGGTTTGACAATTTAGTAAGAATAATGAAATGTCACAAATGTCAAGATTACTACTCCTATAAGCCAACTGCTTATAGGTTGGTTAAGCATAGTTATCCTGGCATATTATATCTAGAGTATCATAAGACCTTTCCCACCCCATTTCCACATGGGCAACTTTCAAAGAAGACACCATCCACCACTATTGCCATCTCTCATCCAGACGCTCACGAACCACATTGGTGGTTATATCGCGCGCGCTGGCAGAATTGGCCCACTTGGAGTCCAACATTCCAGCCTCAGGATATAGCCCTGCATGGGGCCAGAAGTGGGCGGAGGCAGCCGCCCACCTCAACGCACTTGAAAGGCAACACAAACATCAGGTTTGTGTCCAATACAGGGCCACATGCATCACTAAAGGCGACAAGTGCACCGCATACTTCTTCAAAAAAAATTTTGCACCACGCCAGAGTGTGGCCTGCACACAGGTGCGAAGATCAGATAATTCTATTGTGGACACACCGGCCGAAGTGACAATCAAAACGCAAAGATATTACTCCGAGCTATACCGAGCTGAACCAATTCAGCCAGCTGAAATGGCAGAATTTCTCGACCAAGCTCATATCTGCACCATTTTCTGATACCCGGAAATAATGAATTTAATTACTCCAAACGAATAATGGACTACCATTCGCGGTGCGCCAAACTGAAATTGCCCAGGCCCAGATGGCATTCCATATGAGTTCTACAAAAAATATTTTAAATATATATCCCCATTGCTGCTAGCCTCACTCAACCAAAGCCTGTTGGAAACGCGCCTCCTACCAGGAGGACATGAGGCCTTTATGGTCACACTCTTCAAGAAAGGGGATAGGCTAGACTAGCCAACTGGCGCCCCATTTCTCTAACTAACACAGACACCAAAATTTTAACCAAAATCATGGCTAACCGTTTAGGGACTGTAGCATCTGCCACCATCTCCCCAGAACAATTTTGTTTCATCCCCAGAAGGTTGATTTGGGATAACGTGCGCTCTGTGGCTAATGTGTGTCAGTCCACAGCCTCTGGGGCACTTGTATTCTTGGACCAACAAAAGGCTATGATAGAGTAAACTGGGAATACCTTAGGGCCTGCCTCCAACAATTCCGCCTACCTCCTCGCTTCATTAACTGGGTGATGCTGCTCACGGAATCTGCAACAATGGCAGTGCGCGGCCCAGGATTCCTAATGGAAGTAGTCCTTCCTCAAAGGGGCCTGCGACAAGGGGACCCCCTTAGCCCACTCTTATACAACTTCAGCCTTGACCCACTACTGCGAAATGTGAATGCCCAACTCACTGGGGTCCATGTGCCAGGCCAAACCCCAGTCAAGATGATGGCATTTGCAGATGATTGCGTGGTGGGGGTGTCTAATAACAAAGATGCACGCGCGCTTGAAGCCCGCATCCAGGAATATTCCCGGGTAAGCAACGCGGCACTGAACACCTCCAAAACTGAAATCATCCTCCTTGGTCAGTTTCAAAACTGCTGGGCCCCAGCAAGTAGTTCCCAACCCAGCCCATCTGCTCGCCCACGTCCACGACTTACTAACTCAAAACACACTGCTCCACTGGTGCTCCCCTTTGTGCCACGACCTATCATAGGACCGGTATGCCATCTGGGCGTGTGGTTGGAGGCAGGTGGATACGCGTCAGCAGTAATGGAGTGCCATATACTGGACAACGTGACGAAGCGAATCGCCTCTCTCAGAGCCCACCCTACTACCCTTACTGGCAGGGTTGTTCTTGCCAACTCTATGCTCCTATCCAAAGTCTGGTTCAGAGCCCACGCCATCCCCTTCTCCCCAAGCTTCTTCAAAACCCTGTATGCTTTGCTACAAGGTTAGCTTTGGTCAGGCCGCCCTCCACCAGTACGGCTAGAGGCCATGTTTGGCCCTCATCATCATGGTGGCATGGGCCTACTTGACTTCAAAGCCCATGCCGCCAAGATCCTGGGCACCTGGATTGCGGCTGTCACTGCTCCTACACTCCCATCCCAACACTGGTCCCGCGCGGCCTGCTCCAACTTCTCCTGAGCCTTGGGCCTCAACAATCCATCAAACCCCACTCCCTGATGAAATACCTCGCATCACACACATCGGCCACAGGTCCTCATGGGACCAAAACCCACTACAAACGAATCCTACTCTCCATGCGAAGCGCAAAGTGGAGAATTCGTATTAGTGGACATATAACCTGAAGAGGCCGCCCCTCTCCTCAGTTCACACAAGAGGTATAGGGGCTACCCATCCATGATGGTGTGATCCCCATTCGACCCCAAGTCCTATCCAGGGTGGACTACACGGACATGATGGACATCCCTTATTCCACTGAGACCCAAAAGACTATCTGGAAATATGCACACCATCCCCTGTTGCAGCCTCAAGTCCGCTCCCATGTGTGGCGCTGCCTGAGGCAGGTGTATCGTACAGCTGAGCGCTCTAATGCTTTACACTCATCCTGTGTCGTGTGTGGCCAGTATGGAACGCTGTTTCACCGCCTGGAGAAGTGCCCCACCTCTAAAGTAATATGGCGCGAAGTCCAACGTCTGCTAGGCCAGGATCAAACACATCCCTTCAGTCTGTCAAGAGATATGTTTGCTTTATCAATGGCCTCCCCCTCCCACCCTCCCTTCGTGCTCTGGTGGTTGCAATCGCCATGTGGACTATCCACACGATTGTCTTGGATGCCATCGCTGGATCCATCCCCACCCTCCCTGAAGCTGTCCACAGATTCCAGTCTCATTTTGTGGATCACTTTCAAGCGTGGATGTTTGGATATCTCCCACCGCGTCGCCAACAGCTAGTCTCCTCCTGGTTCCCAGTCTGGTTCATCAAATCAGACCCCTTCCTCCACACGTGCTCAATAGTGGCTACGTCCCCTACACACGTTCCCTCCCCCTTCCCATAAGTGGCGTTCCCGCTGGCAACAATAGATAGCACCGCTTCCCTGGGGTGCCTTCCCTGGTACTAAGTTTTGTCTCGTCTGAGTCATATTAGGAAGTTTCCATCCCATGGTCGGCCTTCCCCACAATAAATTTAAAAATTTAAAAATCATAGGACCTTTCCCCAACAGTGTCCCCAATTTCACTTATTAAATTTAAGTTTATTCAAGGTACGCCAACCTAAGGACGGATATTACCAAAACAGAAAGCTCCAATGAAACAAACCAATCTTTGAATTAAGTGCCCAAAATGAGCATCGAGACACAAAGATAAAATTAGAAAAATAACTTACCAGGTGGCACAGCGGTGAGCCTCTTATCCCACTATGGTGGAGGGGGAGGGGTATCAGGTGGATCATCATCAGGCTCAGCGAAGAAGAAGATCAATTCTGAGAGCAAGGGGGTTGGGGCATTTTCAAGATGAGGTCAAGGTGAAATAGATAAGTGCTGAGATTTTATTGACAATTTGGGTCTGGAACATAGCCTCTTCTAGTTCAGCAGCCTGGTGTTCAGTTTAGATGCGGGAGTTGGGAAGCTGGGCAAATTCAGCAATGTTGGCTCTGGTGATGTGTGTGGTTTAGGAAAAATCTTCCAGTTCAGTGACCTGCTTGACAGCGGCTGTGGCAGCTTCATTGAATTGGGTGAGTTATTCTTCTAAAACAGCAGGGAAAATAAGAGGGAACACGAGGATATGCAGACCTTCTTTAAAACCAAGGACAGAGGCTGTCACAGCTTCACAGAGATGGTAACTTTTGGGCGAAGCCACTATGGCCTAGGCTAGCTGATGGTCCTCAGGAAAGGGGTAGCGGTGGGTTTGGGGACAAATTGTTTGGGCAGGAGTGGGGCATCAAAATCCGAATTCAGATAAGGTTCTACAAATTTGGGAAATCCAGTTATGGGACAAATTCACCATATTTGTTCACTTTATCCAATGTGTCCCATGGATTTTGGTTGAGTAGTATTGATTTAGTGATATGTGGCTTGTGTTGGGTAATTTTGGGATAGGAGAATTATTGGATTGAATTTGGGTCCAATCCTGCACCCAATTGGTTTGCATGGTTGTAAATTAACCAGCTTGGTCATGGGTTGCTAGATTTTGCATCAGATTTAATGAGCGCATGGCCTGTGGGGGTGGGGGAAGCCAAAATACCCATTCAGACGCTGTTGTTGTGGCCTCATGGGTGGGGTTTGCAGTTTTCACAGGGTTTGAATTGTATCAACATGCCTTTTTGGTATGTTCCAATTCATGGCAGAGGAGCACACTGAGCGGCCGTTGTCAGTGCAGGCCCAAAAGAAATGGAATGGTGCAGATGTGATATAGGCATGCGGTGGGATGTGCTTGGCCATATTTAGCTGGTGAGGGGTAATGGTGGCCATTGCCAAAGGTGCCGCTAGGCGCTTTGAACCACTTGGGACAAGGAATTGAAGGATGGGGTTTGCGCCATAAGTGGACAGCCCTGACATCAACTCCACATATAGTGTTTGAGGGGGAAGGTGTGATGGAAGGTCTGTAAAGGTCACCACAAATGTGGTATCATTGTGGAGACATGTTTGGGTGATGGTAATGGGTGTGTTTTTGTATATTTCAGGGCGTAGCTGCATCTGTGGCCGCGTCCTCTTCAGTGGGGAAGCCTATATCAAAATAGCACTTATAAGGGCGGAAGTCAATGAAACCGCTGGTGCAAAGGTGGCCATTACCAGATCAATAATTGCTTTGTTGGCATACAGGAAGAGGCGTCTATGTTTGACATGTAAGAAAAATTGGATATTGGATTGAGGTAGGGCTAGGGGGTGGGGGTAGGTTGGGTGGACTCGTGCAAGGTGCAGTGCTAAGTACCTTGGAGGGACAAATTGGACAGAAGTGTTTGGCGGACTGTATGAGCCCATCCTCATGCATTTGCCTGTCAGGCGGGAAACTCTATTTGGTAGAGCACCGCTGCCTCACAATGGGGCAGCAGGTGGTAGATCCAAGGACATAGATAAACTGATGTGGTAGAGGTGGCGGTGAAAATAAACTGTTTTTCTTCTTTCAAAAATTACTTGCAAATGATGTCAAATGGAAAGAGCCACTTTCATATACTATATAAAAATTGATCTTCTTACTAATTGGGTCAAAGATCAAGCCATCAGAGATCTTAGAACAATATCAAAGCAAAATTTATTTGGAACAGGTAGTACATTGCCATGCAATTCTGCTAGTTATCCTCATGGACAATGGCGTTAATTTTGCATCTTGAGTGATTCCCAAACTGAGTGAGCCAATAGAAATCCGCGGGGATCTTACCTTCCCTTATCATATAGAGACCAATAGAATGGTAGAACGTGCCAAAGTTACTTTATTAAAAGCTCTTTAAAGTTTTCAACAAATTTATTTTCCAGTGGGTCATATATGTTGACTCAACTACTTTGCTTAAATATAAATCACCACAATATTGGGATTTCACCTTTACAGCAATTGTGTGGTGAACAACTGTTGCTATTTAACTAGATTATGGGGTTGACAGTAGATTCCAAATATAGTGCAAATTTGTCAAGCACATTTGGTAATTCATTACTTAGTCTTGATTTGTTGCTATTTTTCATAATTTAAATTTTGAGTTAGCTTTCCTATAATAGGTCAATAGTGTCTAGCTAATACCATGGCCAGAAATTTCCAGAAGTATTAGACGAATTGAAAATAGCTTTTTAGCATTCTAAGTATTTCTGATTGAATAGTAATTTGAATGTTACAAATAATGATTAAATTTTACGCGTAAATTACTACAATTGATTCTAGGATAAAAGCAATATAATTTACTATTTGTGTTAAAATACCCAGATCCCTTTGTATAATCACACTTTCTTTTTATTACTAGTTTTACTAGTAGATTGTTATAGCTTGATATTGAACTTTTACCTAAACCTTTTTCAGATCAGATTGCATAACCTGTCATCAAACAGGAAGCATTTAAACTAAATAATAAATCCCTCTTGAACCTAAGTAGCTACTACCTTAACAAAAACCTTGACTACCACCCTTAATGCACTAAGAATTACTGATGAGGAAGAGATTTGAACACCCAAGAACTTTGATTAATAAGTAATATCACTAAAAAATCAATATCAAGTCTAAATATCTTTAGTATTAAAAATAATTAAAAAGAGCGATGCATTAGATCAGTTCTCAGTTAAGAGCTTTGCAGTTGATAATTGGATCACTTACTGTAATACTTATGGATTTAGTTGGACGCATAAGTTACCTACCCTATGGAAAGAACCCTACATTGTACTTGACTGAGTAGCTACCAAAGAATCTTATGCAAATCATGTTTGATGGAGATATAGTTAATTGCGTTACTTCCAAATTTCTTCAACCTTAGCACAAACTGATGAACATTCAGAATTAATAAAGTTTTAAAACAATCAGGGGAAAGTTTTAATGATCGTTGACTTAACTTCTGGTGCACAAATAAGTGTAGTAATTAAGTCCTTACACTTTTATTATCTTTCCCTGAATCAGTTAGCAAAATATTTAACCACATAACTTCACAAATATAACTCTTTTTCAAAACTCAACTTCCTTTCACACTGGGTTTTACAATTGTCAATGATGCTCATCATAAGGGATCCATTAAATCCCATTTAAGTGATTTGACTACAAATATCATTTATCTAATCTAAAAAATGATCGTTTATATTATCAAAATTCATTGTTTTTTAAATGCTTTATTGCATTTTTAATTATATTAAAGATGAGTGAGCTTACTGCTAGTTGCGATATATAATATCCTTTGATTTGGATTGGCCAACAACAACTTGTGCATGTAGTGTGTAAAGGGACCTCACGTTACACATGGCAGATAATTAGATCCTCAGACTTTTAAACCAAACTTCAAGGTCTTTATAGGGTTTAAATCAAAAAAACGGGAAGTAAGGAAAATTGAAAAACAGTAAAGCCTGTAATGGGTGATTTCTTATAAGCCATATTACCATAGAGCCACGTTCACATATGAGGTGCTTCAAAAGTGTTGAGCCACTTGCAATAAAGTTTATTTATCTTTTCACACGGTACATCACTTTGCATTATGGAAGTTTTGTTCCTGTGTATGTGAGACTTATAATCATCGGTTCCAAGTGTCTTTATCATGTTAAATTCTTGAAATAATTTTTTGAAGTGGCTGTTCTAAGCACATCAGAGATAATTACAGCCTCTGCTGGTAATAATAAGGCTGAGTAAAAACCTTTGACATTAATCAGCTATACTTGCGTTATATCACTAGAATAAACAGGCAATATTTTCAGATATTAAGATAAGAATTATATGATTTAAGAAATATGCAAAGTATGAATAGTATGCGATGGATTTTAGATAGCAAAGTTAGGACTCAGTTCATAACAAGCGAGTTTCATCTCATTAGGCGATTTTGTATTTATATCTTAGTTTTGGAGTTAAAATATTCTAATTTCCTGATTCTTTCTGATCTTCTTGGCTTCTTTTGCAAGTTAAATTGCAGAGCTCATGTATTTTATGAACGTGATGTTTCTGCTCTGAGCCTAATTTTGGCTCATGGGATTTCCATGACTCCTTTGGCTCTTAAAGATGCATTAAACTCAAGTTATATTTATCATAGGTGTTAGAAAATTAATTTTTTTCTTTTTTTGACATGCTCATCACTTAAGGTTGTACAAACAGGGAAACTTTCTTTATATGGTATTTTTGGGAGATATAGAGTTTAAATTAGTTCAAATATTATATGCACCCCTTGTGAGTTAACCTTCAATCAATGGAACTACCACTTAATGGGCAATTGATCAAACCTATACCTAAAGGATTTAAAGGTTTTTATTGATTTAAAACTCCCTCATTACGTACAAATTGCGCTATACCTTTGTATACTAAGGACAAAACTCCCCCAAACGATTGAGAAAGATCTTAATGACCTAGGGGCATGATATCCTTAACTAAGGTGAGTCCCTTTAAAAAGTTTATAATTCACCTTGATTAAGTAAATGAAGTACGCTTTAACATGTCTTGTGTGGTTTGATGATTGAAAAGTGCTTAATTTAATCAGTGACAAATAATTCCATTATATGGCCTACTGATGATAAAACAACCAATAATAATTTAACTACAATGGAATTGTCCAAAAACTTTCTGGAAACTAAAAAGGGTGTTAGGATTTGTCTGTCATTAGCAGAAGTATCCAAAGGTATAAGAGGTAGTTCTTTGAGGGCGTCATTTGTATTGGTATGCTCATGATCTTCTTGACCAGTGATACTGGGATATTTTCTGACATTATTATGAGTGGGTGTCAATTTATTATGGCTTTCAAGGAATATCAAGGCCTCATTTATCATGAATTTTAGACCAAAAAACTCTATAGAAATGGCTTAAAAATTATAACTTACTTTTTATCTCTGTGTATTCTAGTTAAGACTTAGTTTATTACTGGTCATCTATATAAAGAGCATACCAACACAAATGACGCCCTCAAAGAACTACCTCTTATACCTTTGGATACTTCTGCTAATGTTTTTTCAATCAAAGTTTTTTTTTCTGAAGGGGTTTTTCATAAGATGAAAGTTACTACTTTAGTTGAGCATTTCTCAACAATCTTTGGTGGGGATAAGAGGTGTGTGCATTAGAGCCAGAGAATTTCAACATAGCAAAATCAATGTAACGTTACACTATGAAATATAAGTAGTGATTATGATCCATGTCATCCAGTTAGATCAATCCAAACCTTTTCAGATTGGTGCTATAGATTTCTTTTCTTTTGTTACAGTCAGCCACATCAAGACGGATAGTAAGATCTGATTGGATGAACTGGCGTGCAACAACCAAGAGAGGGGAGGTAGGTAACATTTCATCTCAAATTAAACGATTTTGTCAAACTAAAACCCATGGAGATGAGCTCACCATATTAAGTTGATTCAGAATGCATGGAAATATATTCTGAGCTTGAGTTTGATCAAATTGATTTGTTGGCATTCAAATTCAACCTACGCCCTTTTTCAGAACTCAAAAACCATTATTGATGAATCAGGCGTTGGAGAGGAAGACAATCTGCCTGTTGGCATAGACCTTCGGCATCAACCACATCCTTGCACTAAGTCTTAATACTTCCCATTAAGTCCTTATTATTGGGAATATTTAAGAGTGTGAAATCTTAGGAAGGCAGGCGGTAACCCACCGCTCATATACTATATGGGCAAAAATTCCATTTTTTGGTTAAGGTGACAGAAGCTTTCTTCTTTTCCTTCTTAGTTCTGTGTGGGAATGCCTTCCTATCCAGGCATATGGGTTGCTCCCTAAATTCACACAATGGGTTTTATATGTACAATAAGGTATATTATTATCTATTTTTGGGTTGTAAATCAGGAAGGGACTATTAAAAAAGCGTGATAACTATGAGATTAAATGAGGGATTTCAAATGGTAGGGCATGTTTTTTGTTCAAAACTAATTGCATCATTTACCAAGAATACATTTGATCATAAAAGCAAAAGAGAATGAGTAGTTCAATAATCTGATTAAATCCAAAAATTCGTGCAATAAACCCTCCCTATGAATTGAATCACTCTTTATATAACTTCCTTAACCAGAAAACTGACTTCTACAGTAAAGTCTTAAAAGAAATTTGAACTTTATTAATAATCATTACATAAGGCAAGGCTTTATGGTACAGTCACCATGAGCTAATCGTTTTAATATTACATATAGTCCCTATATATTATTTTGATACTATTTTAGTTATAAAAACATATGCATTGCAGTATTATATTTGATCACATTTCTTGAACATATGTAGCATTCCTATTTTCTAATCATCCTGGTTTTTTGATATTTTTAAAGATATGGTGCTCTAAATATAACATTTGAAATTACCCAATCCCTGATTGCTACTTGTATATTACACAGCTGAAATAGAGTCACACTAATTGAATGGCAAAATAGGTATTTATAAATAATAAGTATAAGTATCACGCTCAAGTAAAGCTCTATTCCCACCAGATCATAAACCCAAGGCAATGATATGATGTAGCAGCGGGCTCTAACACAACTATAGTCATTTGTGCAGACCCAAGGAGCATTCTTTTACTGAAAATATTTTTATCAACATCTAAGTTAAATCCAACCAACAGGTCAAGGTGTGGGGCCAGTGCATGCCCAAAATTGCCTTTGTTGCCTTGGATTTAGGGAAAACGCAGAGCTTACTTGCTGTTGTTAAGGTGAGCACAGCGTTAAGGGTTTTCCTGGTATGCCAACAACTCTTTGATAGATATAAGCTAATAGAAAAAACTAAATTTTAAAAAAAGAGTATTAGGTGCAAAATCGGTGAATCATCTAAATTTAAGGATATGCAAAATATTTTCACCTTGGTCTTGATAAATAAGCAGACCTGATAATATAAAACAAACAAAAGATCTAGATGTAAAAATAATTAAGTAATGAATGCCTAGCCAATCCCACATCACTAGGCTGAGTTAAAAGCCCAGATTATTAAACGTTACTTAGATTATGTATATATAAATTACATCCTAAATCTCGCAAATAAGAAACTAGATCACACTATTAGAGCAGTAAATTCCATATTAGCTTGAATTTTATATGGAATTATGTATGAATGAAATAGTTTGTTCCCCCATAGGCTTTTGTTTAAGTTTAAATCAGTTTCAAAATAGCCAATAAGAATATTCTTTTGGTTGTTTTAAGTTCTTATCATCTATTATAGAGTACATTAAAAGAAGAAAATATGATGGTGATTATAAAAAGAGATGGAAAGGTTAAAATCAAGTAGCGTTTATAAATCTGTATTGTAGGTGAATATTGTGGGTATGTCAAAATGGGTCTATTAAAAAAGTTAAACGACTCAAAACTTATTTGAAACCTAGCCTATATGTATCAATAACCTTTCACATTCCCTTTCTTCTCATGGTAGTGAGTAGCACTAGAACACCTCAAGTTCCCATGAGCTCATTCAGCATAGGGATTTTTTAGAGGTGAAATTGAAAACATTAGACGTTAAGAGCTTGAGAGCACCCTTGTTAGTAAATAATGTATTCCCTTATGATTTTGAAGTAAGAAGCTAAAACATCACAAATAGGATTACCCTCAAACCAAATAGCTAAGTGGTCAATGTTAACAATGATGTATCTGTGGTCAAGATTAATGACAGGTAATGGCCCAATAACATTGATTGAGGTTTTATGCCAAACTAATTAGTCTTAAAAATGTAAGTGGTGGAGGCCTTGAAGAGATGTTCCTTTTGGAAATCTTGAAATTTAATTAGAATATATGGAATATCAAATTGTATAGACTACTAGTGGTTATCTGTCAATATTTTTCAGCATATTGTTCAACGTACTATGGCAACGGCCAAATGGTCTTGCATAATAATTAATGGTTGTTTGGACGTAATTGGAAACAAAGATCTCAGATCATCACTTCTAATCTTTTAAAGTGTACCATTTCTAATATTATGTTCTTCAATAATTAATACAAGTTTATCCTAAAAATAGTTTATGTCATTGTAACTGCAGCCTTTCATCTTCTATAACATTTAATTACAAAATTATTAAGGAAGAAACAATAGGTAACCTGCAGGGTCCATCTAAAAACTAATGAGAAGAGCTTAATCAATTTATCACTTCATATCCATAGGCTTGAAGTTTCAGCGCCAATCAAGCTAACTTACCTTTGGTTTCCTATAAATTGTAGAGCCATCATGAGTAGGCGTGTTTGATGACAATCTGAAATTCAGCCCCATGGAAGTAAACGCAGAAATGGTTAAATGAAAAATAATGGACAAATATGCATTATCAGTTTCTGCATAATTCCTTTTATTCTGAGTGAGCTCACAGTATCAAAATGCAAAGGGATGTTTCTCATTAATTTTTGTTGCATTGATATGACACAACTATAATGACAGTCAGTGAAGCATCAAAATAGTACAAAAAATAATAATCAAAGTAGGGTAGTTTATAATAAAACTTTAGCTAATCTGTTCTTAACTTCTTGAAGGTGTTTTTGAATTCTTCAGACCAAGAGAAAAAAAAACTCACTTCTTAATAGATTATACAATGGTTCAGCTATCTGTAATAGACTTTATACAAATTGACAGTATTACCCTACCATCCCTAAACCAACTGCATACCTGTTTGTTTTGGGGCACTTTATATGGATAGCTTTGAGCTTTTGGAGTTGTAGTCTATTTCCTAAGCCTTGATGATCTGTCCTAGATAATCCATCTGGGTTCTATAGTAAAGACACTTGTTTGGTTAATTTTCTATTGAACTCTTGCTTTTATCTTAAATGCTTCTTTCATATGGCACAGTTATTAAGTAAAGGTTTATAATATGTTGCCATTAATATCTCTTTTGTTATAAAACTTTTATGTCAATTTTTAAATTGTGTCTTAAGTTCACAAGAAATGCCTTTGCTGTTGCACCATTCCATTCCTATATTAACGCGTTTGTTGCCTGCTGCCCCTGAATGGTGAAGAGATGAGCCGCCTTCTGGCATTTTTCAGTCACTGCCAAAACGCGCTCATGCTGACTCTTCTAGTATATAACTTGTATCTTCACTTTTTCTCACATCTGGACCTATCTAATCAACTTGACCGTTCCCAGGCGGTGCTTTGTAGCCCCCTGGTGCTCCCTTGGAGCAAACTCCGCTTTGGCATATAGGTCAAATATGAAAACTTCTTTAAATATGCATTTCAGCCATCATTGAGATGACCAATAGCCAGTTTATGAACTGCCAATTTCATATAGACCGCCTCTTGAGGGATTCTTTAACCCAACTGCTCCTGAAAAGCCCATGCCATGGTAGCAGGTCAGCTGCCTACTTATTTTTTTACTTATTCCAACCATTTTTACTTTGTCAGTAGCTGAAGCTACTCTGGTAGTCCTTTTTTCTGATTTGCCTCGCCACCTCCCCCAAGTGAGCTAAATTGAGAGCTTAAGCAGGTTTTTTGACCAAGTACGGCGCTGACTATATCTTGCAGTTCATGGTACCAAATGGGGCCAGTTAGATCATGGGGCCTTGAACAATAGCAACAATTCACCCTTTCCACTGGGACACTCACCTTGCAAGTTGCCCCCTCCCCCACACTATCATTTGTTCTGCCCATGGTCAACCTTTCTAGGCCAAGTTTAAGTTTAGCCACTCGCTCTATCCTTTTTGCTTTAGCCTTGATTACTTTTAAGTTCAATTAACTTTCATTGCTTCCAAAGGAACCTCCAGCCCTCATCCATCAATTAGCTGCTACCTTAGTGGAATTTTATTGTGAGAATCCAACCTCTCTACCCCTCCTTGGGAGTAAAGGCGCAGGTATTTCAGCGTCAGCGAATCATCTCCTGCCACTCAGTTCAGTTTCTACACTTATCTCCACACAAATACACTTGAATTTTTTTGGTCGACGGTTTATTAGCCTAATAATCTCATCCCAACCAATATCGCCTTTTTCGGGCCCAGGGTTGGCAAATTCAACTAATTTAATCTACTTTAAGAGATGATCTGAACTTACCTTAAAAATTAACTTTGATTTTAACTGACCCAGATTTTTGCATTTTACCCAACAACATAAACTATATTGAATCCACCCTTGTAAGGGCAAAGGTATTTATAAAACTCTCGTACAGCTTGCTGTGAAAGTGCATCTGTCCACTTAACTCCTCCTCTAATAATCCCCTCCATGTGGCGATAGAGCCACTGTCTGAGAGAATTCCTCTTAAGTTTCCCAACCAAATTTTCCCAAAGATTTCCAGTTTAATATCTAGGAGCTCACTAATGCCTGACATTGCTCAAGCGCTTATACAGCCTGGCCCTTCCTTCTTAGCCCCAATACCCCAAACCTGCTATAATTAGATGTTTTGATTGCAACCTGAACTCAATATATTTTACAAACATCAACTTTTTTGGTATTTTAAGATCATGCACATGGCGGGAACCCATCTATGCCAACCTTGCACTCATTGGTATCCTTCTACATAATACTAATGCCCCTACCCCATATTGTCTTCTATGGAATGTAATCTTAAGCAACAGCCGCTGGACAATGATCCCCAGACCTCCTTCCCATCACAATTGGCCATTTAGGCTTGCCTCTCCGAGAACCATGTTAATGATCTTTCTCTCTCAGATTAAATTTAGAGCCTGAAAAAAAATTCTGAGAACGCCCCCTTCTAGGTTTGAGACTTTTTAGTACCAAAAACACGTTGATATTGCTGAGGTACAAAAGGACACAACTTGTTTAAGGTCACCTAGTACAGTGTCCATAGCCCTAAAAAAGAGGGTGGGCGTGTAGAAAAGGACCTAGAGAATACGTGTTAGTTGAAAAAACTGATGTGATTTAGCCTATTTTTGTTTATCTTCCTTGGGCATAACAATCCTATAGTAACCATTGATGAAGTCTATGACATTAATATATTTAGTAGCTCTTAAATTAAAATCATTATCAAATTGTAGTAACGGATATATCTTTTTAGTTTTTATATTCAGTTAAAAATAAGTAATCACCAAATAAAAAAGTTATCCTTTATTAAATAATAAGCACAGGTTTGGAACAAGGACTGAAAGATGATACAATCATTTATTTAAGTAAACGTCAATCAGCCATTTCTAAATAACTTATTGTTGGCCCTGGTACACCATATGGTCCAAAAAATATAGATCTGAAATTACTAGTGGCAATAAAAGTTAGACTTCTTTAGACCACAATGGGCATCCTCATTACAGGAATATATCTTACCATATTTTTATAGAACCAAAGATCAATAATCTTCTTACTGATAGTCCCTTTAAATTATCATGAGGAATAATTGTACATGAATTATGAGTTGCATTGGGTAGAACAAAACTCTGATAGCCTTCAAATCCTTCAATCTGACTGAACATCTTCTATGGGTACTAGATACATATACATGATTTTCTGACCTTTCTCCACAGTAATCCTTTTTACAGTTGAGGTACCAATGAAAACACCTTATATGTTTGGGGCTATAGGTGATTATTACAGGTGCCACATCGGGGTAGATCCATGACCTTTTCCACTAAAATTAGTCTTATTTTGAGAATTTTTCAAGTAACTCTAGAGACAACTTGGTTTTTTTTGGGATTTTTGCTCACATTTCCAACCTTCTAAATTACCATGGGTCACTAGGGGATATTTCCTATAGCAAGTAAATTGAATATTAATTGACCCTGATTTTGGGTTAATATTTTCTATGGATTTTGGGTAATTTAACTGGTTCAGATCCGTCAGGGATCTTTCAAGGTGAATGCTTAATATATTATCATGCAGAGTTGCTGACAAAAATGGGGGCATTTTATAGTAGATCATTGATACCTATCAGGTGTACAAACTTGTATTTTGGATTTCATCAACAACCAATTAAAAATTTTTAGGAGCAAAATGTGAGGTTGATGCCATCTGCGGCTATCAAATTGATCAGTTGGTTTGCAACCTGCTATATTGGGTAACGAGTCACGTTACCTAAACAGATCGCTTGCCAAATATGGTTGGTTTTCTGAGATCAAGTGGAAAAACGTTAGGGACACGTTTTCTGACTCCTTCCATTTTAGGTCTTGGGGATGTCCAATGATGGAATCCTAGACAAGATGGGGAAGACCATTGCTGATGAGATGACGAAGAGTTATTTAATAGCATTGGCTGCCATTTCATTTTTGAGGCGCAAACTGAGGGTTGGGAGCTGAATTCCCACTATAAATTCCCCTAAGGATTCACTTATTAAAAATCAATCCAATTTTCAAATATACACTTTAGCAGAATTCATTATTAGTTATATTCATCTTCAAGAAATTATTGCCATGTGCTTTAATTGGAGACTCTTTAATAGGATAAAGAGTAAGGATCGGGAATCCAGAGAAGAGAAGCTGGGATGAGATGGGAATTGCTGCTGACTGTGTGTCACCACAGAGAGGCAGTAAATGAGGATCTGAGCTTGGATCAGGTTAGACGGATAAGGGAATAAGACCCTACTGAGGACATCTAGAGTACTTTGAGGAGGATACCAGTCAAGTGTTGGACCAAACAAATAGTTATTTATACAACTATGGATAATAGTCTTCATACTAATACCAATTTCATATCATATATCATCAGACAACCTGGAGAATTGCACAACACAAAGCCTGTGCAGCTATAAATTTAGTGGTTAATATTTTTGAATAAGCAGCGAAGCCCCTAGAAATTTTTCAATTGGCACTCACTACTGGTTTATAGTTGAGCAGGATACTAGACAATATGTAATATAAGGATGAGCTATGAAAACTCTGGATGGAGTTGGCAACAATCAGCAAGAGCGCCTTGAATTCTGCATATCATCAAGAATTTGCTTTGGAGGAGAGAGTTACCAAGATCAAGTAAGGAGGTGAAAATGGTACAAGTTTTGGTCATGAATTACTAGGAAAAGTAATGTGATTGAAAAAGAAAGGAGATTTAGTTTGAGAAGTATTATTCTTGAAAACACAAAAAGAGGTGAGTTGCATTTGGTTACGAGCATTCAAAGCAAATAAAGAGTAGATGATTCTGCAAGTCAAGGAGTTGAAGACTCACAAGTGTGAATGTGAGCCCTATGCAGGGACCAACACCTAAGAGCGGACACCAAGAGCTCCAGTTGGAAAAATGAGTGTTCCATGAAATATGCCGCCCAACTTCACAGCCATTTCAGAGATAACTCCCAAAATTACCCTTCAGGTTAGTTATGTAACAGAACAAAAAGTGGTGGCTAGAGATACCCCGGAGGAATTTATACCATTCCAAAGTTACCTACTTTCCATCAGGATAACGCCCCTTTATTTTTCCAATTATTTGACATGACAATATTTGGTTATGGTGATTGTCAAAAGGCTTTGATGATGATGAATTTCTTGGATACCAATTGAAAGAACCTAGTTTTGCCCCATCTAGAGGGTGACAGCTGGTCATACTCATAGGCCAAGGCGGCCATTATGGAAGAATTTTGAAGTCCCACACGCATGTTGAAGCGCAAGTAATAATTCACGGAAATTCAAATTCAGAAGGATGAATCTTTAGCAAGATTTGCCGATTTTTTCTACCAAGAATCGTAGATTTTGGTTGGAACAAAAGTGCTGGATGACTTTGAGGCATGGATTGCGCTGCAAGCGGCCCCTCAGCCCTATCACAATTTGCATCAAATGATGTCTTCCATGTTCACAACAGAGATTACCTCCTCATAGATGGTGGATTATTTGGAGTTACTGAGAGCTACCTTTGATCTTCCAAATAGAAGTTTCAAACTGAATCCAGTACAAAATTGAAATTTTACAAATGGGAATGAGGGTGCTAAAGAGTCAAATAATCAAACCATTTCAGGATGTAAGCCCAAAATTTCAACATCAATAAGAAAGAAAAGCGCTGTTACCAGTGCAGAGGAAAAAGGACACTTCGCTGTGCACTGCAAGATATCTAAGAGCAGATCATTGTGGTCCAAGTGAAAGGTTTTAAACCCACACAGGAGTCATCAAGAGGCCCACAGCCAAGATGGGGAACATCCTAGAGCTGCGAAAAACCCATTCCCCCTATTATTATGAAAGAAGAAATTGACATTAGTGATATGTTTGACAATGATGACGCGCTGGATCAACTATATCAAATGGGCAATTTAGATGTGAATGCAGTAACCAGATCCAGAGCAAAGGGTACTGACCCCAAAATAACTAAGGAATTTGCTTGGCCATATGTGCGACTTCTGGCAGACAGTATTTGAGCTGTGGAGAATTTGGGAAAATTGACCAAAGTCAAATTAGATTAGGCAAACCTGGCAATCCCCTTAAAGCAATCAAGGAATTCTTTCCTAATATATTGACACGGATAAATCATACCCTCAATTCAGAAATCTTGCCACTATACATCCAGTAATATTATTTAAAAAACTCCAAGTGTATGTATATAGATGTGCTAGTTAACCAAGTATGGGTGCGGGTAAAAGTTGACAGTGGAGCTCCCATCAACATCTGTTATGTCCAGGCTGGTGAAGAAGATGAGAATCTTGCCTGATTTAATACACAAGGAAGAATAGGGACAGCCAGGCCAGATACCACCTTCTTCTGTGGAACTTATAGCGCTAAATCACTTCAGTTTGGATCCTTGGTGGTATCCGCACCATAAATAGCTTTGGCCAACCAAAACTGCAAAATTCTAATCAGAATGAAGTTTCTATGAAAATATAGAGTTACTTGAAACTTCAAGGATAATAATTGACCATATTGGGTCAGATTTTACCATTAGTTTATCAGAAAGATGGGGAATCTCCACTAACTAGTAGAAATAAATTCATAAATCTGATCTAAAATGATGGCATTGTTCTAATTCAATACCAATTAGTTGGCCGGAAGGATGAGAAATGTTGATGGTAATCCTAGAAAATCAGGGAATTCAGTTGAGGATTAAGAGTGTGAGAACTATACCACCAGGATCAAAATAATAGTTGACATGGTGTTGACATTGGAGATACCTGAAATGCTGTATGGAGAGATTAAAAGCCCCTGAAAGAAGTCTAGAGTAGAGCCTTGGGTGGCTCCTTGAATAATTATGACAGGTCATGGAGAAATTCGATTTCTCGTGGAGAATTAGAGTAGAAACCAATGAATATTGAGAATAATTGGACCGTCGAATTTGTTCATATAACCCCAATGGCTGAATTTATAAAGATTCCTCAATTTTGGGACCCTTGATATAATGGTGTTGCTGGCTGGGGTAGCCAAAAGTATCATTTTATTAGTCAATGAGAGCAACTCACTGATTTGACTGACAGACAGCAATAAAATGTCCTTTAATTGTTCAAAAAAGTATTGGGAAATATTCACCCTGGATGACCACAATTCGGGGTTATGCAAGGAATGTGATCCACAAAGTTGACACCAGTGAAAATTTGCTGATAAGAATGAGACCAATTTGATGGTTGAAGGCAGCTGAATCAGTATTGGAGGAAGAAATCAGACTATATTGAAGCATAGTTATTTAGTTCCATTGTCAAGACCTGGGCGAGCCCTATCCTTATTATAAAGAATAGAGTCAGCTCTAATAAGGTGGTGATCAATTATCAGAAGCTGAATAAGATTATGAATAAGAACTTGTACTCACACTATGAATTGATGATGCGCTATATATTGATTGGGAGAAGCAAAGTATTTATCCACAATGGATCTAATGTCGTGATATTGGCAAATTGATTTCCAAGAGAAGACCAAGAGAAATGCGCAATTATCACTTAAAAGGTGCTTTATCAATTGACGAGGATGCCCCAGGGTCTATCAAATGTACCTGCGACGTTCCAGAGGGCCATTGACGCTATCATGAATGACCTGAAGATGTCTCGCATCCTGTGCACTTGACAATATAAATGTGTTCAGTAGGACATCCAATGACAATTTTTGCCACAAGGAGGAAGTTTAAGTGACTATCTATGTATAACCTGATTATCAAGCCAAGGAAGTGCCACATTTTCTAAAAAGAGTTGGAATATCTTGGATTCATGATCAATTCTAGTTGATCGCAGCTGCAAGCACAGAAGATCAAAGCCATAGAACGAATGGCTGTATAAAAAGTGTCAAAGATATCCAAGTGTTTCTTGTAATGGTAGGATACTATTGAAGATTCATTTGGGATTTTGCAAGAATTGCTGAGCCCCTCTTCCATTTCATGAAGGATTAAAAAAGAAAAAACTTTGGTGTGAAGAGGCCAAGAGTTCTTTCAACAAATTACGCTGGTATTTAATAAATTATCCAATCTTGAAATATACGAATTTCAATTGAGTTTTTTATTATAAACTGGTGCTTTGTTAATGGCAAATGGAGCCAATCCGAGCCAAGTGAATTATTTTGGTACAAACGTCTGGTTTCTATGTGAGCCAGACAATCCCACCTGCTGAGAGGAATTACACCATTGTGAGCGTAAATGCCTTGCGGTCATTTACGCCTTTTATTCAGTTTTGGGTGTATATTCATGGAATGCACTTCAAAGTGGTAATGGACCACTCCTCATTGCATTGGCTACACAACTTAAGAGAACCATAAGGATGACTGGCCAATGAGCTTTAAAGCTAAAGGCTTATGCTTATGAAATAGTCCACTGAACAGGAGCTTCTCATCAGAATGAAGATGGATTATCAAGGTAAAAATGGTCCAAGTGGTATACCAGAAAGTAGATGAGCTGTTCCAGAGAATGGTCAAAGAATAAATTGGGAAGAAAACCTGAGAAATCCAAGTTGCACTCTGAAAAATGAAGGAAAACACTGAGACCATGGATTGACAAGTTTTTAAGATGATCAATGGGAAATGATTTTTATCAAAGCCATCGGAACAAGTGGCTATCATTAAAGCCACTCATAAGGTTGTCAGGCATGGAGGCCGGAAGAAGATACTGATCATATTCTCCAGTAGATATACTGGGAGTCTATCACCTATGATGTAGAAGATTATCTAGCTGGTTATGTGGAGTGCCAGCTGCACAAGCCTCATAATAACAAGACTGGAAACTGACTGGTCTGCCCTATATTCAACTGGCATATGGTGTTCATCAATGTGATGGGACCATTAACCATAAGTACTGAGGGAGTCAAATACATCATAGTTGCAATTGACCATCTGACAAGATGGGTCAAGACAAAGCCCTAGCAAAATTAGACGCTACAAGTACCGCAAGGTTTACCCTAGATCAATTAGTATATTGACATGGATGCCCACAGGTCTTGTTGAGTGATAATGAGCAAATTTTATGTCTCATGTGATCTCACTTTAAATAAAAAAATGGGGATCCAAGGAGTTGTATCAGTACCTTACCATCCAGAGATAAACTGACTGGTAAAGTAGGTTAATGTAACGCTGGCTGCAACGCTGAGGAAGATGATTGCATGTAGAACTTCCCTATGAGGAATGTACCTTATAGCAGTGATATTTGCCTACAATATAAATCATTATATGGCGACAGGAAAAATGCCATTTGAGTTTCTATGTGAAAGTAAAGCCATGTTGCCACTGATTTTATATTCAGTGGTGGAACCAACAATGGGGATGAGTGCCAAAGAGTACCTGACTTAATTGTAAATATCCTGTTTGAAATGCAGTTGCAAGCATTTTATACGACCTTAAAGAAAAGGATCAGAGCAAAAATGACGGATGATAAGAACTGACCAGCCTTATCAGAATATTGAATAGGTGAAAGAGTTGCCTAGTGTGATATGCATGTTTTTGGAAGAAGAACAAACTAGATGCATTGTGGTTGGGTCCATTTGAGATTATCATCAAGATGGCAATGGATTCCTACTTCATCAAGAACCGCTTGGATGGAAGGATTGTGAATTTAGTCCATGCTAAAACACTTAAAGTGGTGGATCGATGAAAAAAATATTGAAAAAAGTGTTCCCAAGGAACTACTAAACCATTAAGATGGCTATGTCCTGATGATTTGGTTAAGTCAAAAAAAGGACCTCTAAACCAAACTAGGTAACTAAGTCTTAAAAGTTAATACCTCTGAACCATAGAAAACAGGTAAGTCTAAAGTATACCTCAGAACCAGTTTTGGTGAATAAATAAAAAAGATGGACCGCTAAACTAAATGAAGGTCAAGTCCCCCTAAAAAAGAAGAAGAAATATAAAAGTTTGATAAAAATATAGTGGGAAATTTAGTAAAAAAGCACAGAAAAAGATATAATTTTATAATTTTTTTTTCTTGTTATCATCAACTTGAGGATGATTCTGCCTATGTAACCTCTTAAGGGTGGGAGGATGTATTGCAATAGGAATAAACAAACCTTCAAAATCTATGTAAGATTGGACGCTAGCAAGGGCTAGACCTGCTGAAAGCCAAGTTTTATGAGAGGAGGAAGATCCCTGTGAAAATGCACAAAGGAAGGATTAGTTGCAAGTCTTTTGAGACAATTGCTAACCTGGTTTCATTAGGGTTGGATACTATTTCTTGAAATTCCATGGAAGGACTGGCTACGGGTACTTGACTGGGGTTATGAGTCCTTGGAGGACCATAAAAGAGTTTTTGGGGACAGATTAACTCATCAGCTGAAATAGCTGAAGGTCTTTATCGGACATGCTATCAAGCATTTGTTGGTACCAGGACTCAAAATTCAACTTATGAGCTGGATGAGAGGGGGATGTCATACTTTTATGATAGATGACATTATTCACTCTGGAATCAATTAAACTTTAATTTTTAAGAAATTTATCTCATAATCAATGGGTTTAAGCTCTCCAGAGAAGAACTAAAATTGATATGAGCCAAAATGTATTACAAGAAAATAACAAGGGCAGGTATAAATGAGCACTCCTAATTGAACCACAAAATGAACTTCAACGGCAAGAATCTCTTGTCAAGGATGAGGAGTAAGATCAGGAACCTAAGGATGCCAGACCAAAAAACCCAGAAAATGACAATGGGCCATATGCCCCTATTGGGGAAAACCAGATCTTGGGATTAATATTGGCTCCTGTAAATTGATCAGCCCAGCATGACAGAAGGTCGAGGGGACTATTCTCTGAGTTATTGGTAGTGAGGAGGAAGAGGAAGAGAGCTGCATGCCAAAGGTCTTCCCAAGCAGCGTTGAGTACCAATCAACTGTACTCCACTTGAACCAAAGAAGTTTTTAACCTGCTGTCTGAAGAGGTATACTCATGTCCAGATCTTATTCTTGCTGGAGACTAGGCAAGAGGGGGATGTGTTGGGATTTTCGCTCACATGTCCAACCCAAATAGCTTTGATAACCATGGGTCGCTAGGGGATAATTCCCTATAGTGAGTGAATTGGATATAGGTTGACCCTGATTTTAGGTTAACAATTTTTGGGGGATTTTAGGTAAATCGCCTGGTTTGGATCCATCGGAGATTAATCCAGGTGAATGCTTACGATCTCATAAGGCTGAGTTGTTGACAAAATAGGGGCATCTGATAGTTGATTAACTAACAGGTGTACTGATTAGGATCACTAAGGTTTCATCACAATCAATTGGTAATTTAAGGAGTAAATTGCAAGGTGAGTGAAGCCATCTACAACTAGTGAAACGATCAGTTAGTTGGCGACCTGCCTTAATGGTGACCAGTCCCATTACCTGATCAGGTCGCTTGCAAATATGGCAGGTTCACTTGGATTGTGTAGAAAACGTTAGGGACACAATTTCCAACTCTTTCCGTTTTAGGTCTCAAGGATATCCAATAATGAATTCCTAGCCAGGATGGGGAAGACTATTGTTGATGAGAAGATGAAGGGTTATTCAATAGCATTGGCTGCCATTTCATTTTTGAGGCGCAAACTGAGGGTTGGGAGCTGAATTCCCACTATAAATTCCCCTAAGGATTCACTTATTAAAAATCAATTCATTTTTTCAAATATACACTTTAGCAGAATTCATTATTAGTTATATTCATCTTCAAGAAATTATTGCCGTATGCTTTAATTGGAGACTTTTTAATAGGATATAGAGTAAGGATCGGGAATCCAGAGAAGAGAAGCTGAGATGAGATGGAAATTGCTGCTGACTGTGTGTCACCAGAGAGAGGCAGTAAATGAGAATCAGAACTTGGATCAGGTTAGGCGGATAAGGGAATAAAACCCTACTGAGGACATCTAGAGTACTTTGAGGAGGAATACCAGTCAAGTGTTGGACCAAACAAATAGTTATTTATACAACTATGGATAATAGTCTTCATACTAATACAATTGCATAACATATATCATCAGACAACCTGGAGAATTGCACAACACAAAGCCTATGCAGCTATAAATTTAGTGGTTATATATGTGAAAAAGCAGCGAAGCCCCTAGAATTTTAAATGTGTTTAAAAAGCCTTATTCCCTAGGAACAACTAACATCTTGCAGAAGTTCATGAAGGGATACTTCACTTTCTAAAATGTTGAAGAGAGGGACTGACTATGATTTTTAACATGCTAATAATTGGGGACCACCCCAGAATAATAGGTTTTCACTAATTCTTTTGCAGTTAGTAAGCAAAACCTTATATTCCTAATAATAATTTGAAGGCAATAAGTAATCAAAACTCTTATATTTATTCTCCTCATAGTTGAGAAAAGTTTTGTAGAATCTAAGGAATTGGTATCATTAGGTATTGATAATTGCTACTGGGAAACGCTTTAACGGGAGCGCTGATATATAATGAGCTATACCTCATCAGCAAAAAGCTATATGCTCCTTTTCTATTGGTTCTTTTTAAGAACTCCGTTTAATACATAAAATTTTGGGTCACATAAGGATCAATATTTAGTTCCTTAGTATTTAGTTTGAGATTACCCTTAGCTGTGTGCCTCTATCAACTATTGCGCAATAAATTTGGTATTCTCAAGTATATGTATAACGGTGCAATCATAAGTAGCTTTAATTTAACCTAACATAAGGACTGTAAGAGAATCACTTAATCAGTTATTGCTTTAAGGTTTTCTCCAATATCAAAGAAATGTGACTTGTAGTCTTTAGAGAATAGGCCATATGCACTTCTTTCTATGGTGGTATGTCTTTCATTTTATTGGTTTTCTTAAAAAATACTTATTCTACGACTTGAGTTGAATAAGGTTTTAAAATTTATGTTCATTACTCCATAAACTCAACGTGATGACTCCAGCCTATGATAGTAATTTGTTTGAGAGATATCATTTGAATAAAGGATTGTACTAGGGTAACATTTTGTTTCACTTTTAAAGTGGGATATATGAGTGTATGACAAAAGACTATCCCTCTCCTATTGCTGATTGCCTTTTAATCTAGTCCTCTTCATCCACAGGACAAGCAATGTAAATTACGTTGTGTTTCTTCTTTGTGCAATTAGCGGCATTATATCCCTTAGAGTAAATTTTTATCAAGTCACCACAGAAACTCCCAGCCGTTCCATTACTTCCACACTGGTGATATTGGCCATATGGTGATTTTAGTGTTACTTAGTCATTTATTTATACACTTTTTACAAGTTTCTACACTATGCGTCCTAAAAGTGATCCCAAATTAATTCAAGTACTCAATTGCATCTAGGATATCCATATCTTTGACCAAGCGGGAAACATGGATTAGTGCAACTCAGGATGGTCCTTAATAGTATATTTAAGAGCAGTTTCTACATCATAGACTGCAATCACCTTTGATATAATAAAACCAGGGCATCATATTAAACCAGATAATGAACTCATTGATTGGTTCTATCTTTCAAATATCTAGTAATAACCAATCACATTTTGAATGGCCATCTTCTTGGACTACAAAAATATTAAAATACCGTGATTTGATGTCAATAATGCTCCTTTTTTTCTTCAAGGAGGTTGTCAGATTCTTGTGGTTGGCTCAAAAATAAACCTTTAACAACCTTAGATTGGGATGATTATCCTTTTAACGCTTGAGCTAACACCTATAATCTCACCTCAAAGCCTATTGCAACTATATAATTTAGGCCAAATATCTCAATGTCAATTCAATTAAGTATTAATCAAACACTTGTTCCAAAGCATTGCACATTATGGCTGATTTCCTATGCATCTAATCTTGGCAACTTTGTAATGGATGAAAACATCCCAGTTTTGACCGCCATCTTGCCTTCAGATTGGCGGATGGATGCCAAAAGATTGTCAGATATGAGGTTCCCTCGAAGTAAGCGTTTTTTAGCATGATACTCACCAATTCAACCTCAGATTTAGGGAAATTTAAAAACGCAAAAAAATGACACAGGTAAGCGAGGATTTGACCCTAAAATTTTCCTTGTTTTATTTTGAAATAAACCTCTGACAAATTCAATTTAATAACTTATGACACTGCAAACAACACAGGAAAAAACCAGAGCATTTGGAATATCAGTTTGCTGCAAAACCCAACTTTTTTGTTAAGGATACAAAATTTGGTATTGCCACGGGATTCCAGGTAAGACAAGGCAAGAGCGGCCCCAAGGCCACAAGAGAGACCCATGCGGGGGGAATAAGAAAGAAGAGTCTTCTTTCTGAGTTCAGAATCACGCGCGCCTGACCTTTTAAGGTCGCTCTTCTGGGGAGCCCCTCCGCACTTTTCTTTGTGCTCCAAGGAGCATGAAGAATAGCTTGGTAGGGCACAGCCCAGCGCTGAGCCCATAAGAACCTCAAAACCCCGAGAATATCATTTTAAATCATTATTCGGAAATATGAATCTTGATTCAAAATGTATTGATTGGTTCAACCTGACTGTTACAATTGGTCCCAATTATCAAGGACACAATCAAACAACTAGTATACAAATTAATGAGGCTGACCTGAAGTTACCGTTTAAAAGTCCCATGAACCATCAGAAAAATGAAAAACTTAATCAATTTGCCACTTTTAGGGTGAAATTCAAATGTCAATCAGCATAATCAGCATGATAGCAATTGCATATGGACTTCCCAAAGGGGAGTACCCAGTGCTGTCAAGAGAGAGGCCTGCCAACGTCCTGATTTTGGGTACATTATCTACTTTAATAAATGAAAGAATTTCACAGAAGGTGTATTCATCATCAGTATGACGAAACTCAAATCAATAAGATCCTAGAACAATTTTGCATGTTTTTATCACAAATTTTTGTTACTGAAATCCTCCAAATTTTATGAGTATTTTGCCACCAATAAACCTATGAAAAGTTCTCAATTGTATAGTTCAAGGGCTGAACTAAGGTGGTAAAATATCTGTTTAAATTTTTGTGCTCAAATGTGGCCAGGAGATGCCCTAGAGGCATAAATACTAGCACCTGACCTAATGAATCATTATCAAATTAATAGCCATATAATAAAAGTTATAATTATTTCATAGCTTTCCTGGTATTCTCATTGTATCCTATCTTTGGAGAAGTGTCAACAAGCTGGATTTAATGAATCCCCAGCTTGTATCTATCCCTGCCTCAGAATTTTATCCCAATTACTAAGGAAATATTAAGCCCAAAATCGACCAGATGTTTCAGGGCTATTTCAACAAGTCTAGTGAGTTTCCAAATGGTCAGAGTACCATAAGCCGCTGGCATGATAGAGGATTTATTGGCCAAACATCATTCCAATTTTGTTTAGGATTTCAATAATCAAAGCAAGCTTTTCTTGGATTATCAAACCTGGTGCTCACTCAAAACCGATGACACTCTCTGAGATGGATTCCAGTAACCAATTCCTGGAAGATTTTGACCAGACGAAAGAGTGACATTGAGATGGAAACTCTTGACAAGGCCATCTCAGATTTTTCCCCAGTCACCAAGGCTCCGAAGCTGGTACCTCCTACACCCAAAATCTTGTCAAAGTGGGGGAGCATATGCAGCAAAACCAGTCGTCCCAAATAGGGATGAGGATGATGCCTTGAACAACAAGGAACTTTCAATAATTTGGATGGTTGTGTCAAGATTTCAGGCAAAAACACTGAAATTACACAGGAAATTTGGGAACTCAGAATGCAATTATCAACTGCAAATTCCCACGTAGATAGTAATGCAAAGACATTATAAGCATAATTTCCAATTAAGTTTTTTTGAAAAGCGTAACAACCTCAAAAAAACAAAGCTACCAATGCTCACCCAGCTTTGACAAAAAATAGGAAAAAGCTGCACTTCATCGGCCAAAAAACAGCCTGGAAAAGTAACTAAGAGCTGAATTCAAGCATCAGAATCCAGCAGTTCAGAGCAATATCATGAAACGAAATATTAGAAATTGACACCAATGCAGAAACTGATATTTTAAACATCCGTTCTATGCCTAGAGTACTGGAAGTAATACCAACTCCAGATACTCCCCGATGGTAAAGAGGGCTGATTATGAGCGATGATACTCCAAGACGTTCAAAAAGAAGTATAACCCCTATGCCTGAAATTGGATGAGATGACATCAAAACACTGAATTTACTAAAGTTTGATAAGGATGGGAACGTTCACTCTTTCCTCAAGCTATTTGTAAAAGCAATGAGGGGAGCATCAGACCATGCAAAAGAAACAGCACTGATTACCTCACTCAACGGCCATAGCTGTGACCTTGTTATGCCCTATTTGGGCAACGATTGGTCCTAAATGGATGCCAAAATTGCGGTGACAAAACAGTTTGGAGGCCTAAGAAATTAGAAACCCAAAAAAGAACTCCTTAATATTAAATTCAAGCAGAATGAGACTATTAAGGACTTTGCGGGTAGATTTTATATGAGGCACAAGTTCTGCTTGGGTGCTATGCCATAGATAAGTTTGACGCTGAGATTGCAATGGAGCATGAAATTATGCCCTTCTGTGAACTGCACGATGTCATGTTACCTGCATTTAATGGAAGCTTGGAAATTCAAGAGCTTACCAATTACTTAAGTAGCTATTCCCATGAAAACTTAGCAGATAACTTCCCAGATATTTGCTCAAAACTGAAATCACATCTGGAATTGGGCAGTAGTCACAGCATTCATACAATAAATACCTCTGAAAACTACTCTGAATGTATTTATGTGGACAGAGCAGTGAACAAGTTGTGAGTTTGGGCCATTGTCAATTGGGGCGATCCTCTCAATATAGTCAGTACAAAGCTGGTTAAAAAACTGAAAATTGCACCCAACGTTGCCCACTGTTAAGGAATATGGAACAGCTGGAGCACATACAACTAAATCGCTGGGCGCCTACAGTACCCTACCTCTCAGATTTGATCTTTTTTAGTAACAGCACCTGCTATAGTATTGCCAAATACAAACTATGATATCCTAATTGGTACTGATTTCCTAAGAAGATATGGAGTTGATACCAATCATAAGGACAATACTCTCACCTTTATTGGCCAGACAATTCTACTTTACTATAACTGGGATTAGGCAGTCAATAAAAACAAACCCAGCCTATTCATAAATCTGGCCTACAAAGATGGAGTTATCCGAATTGAGTATTTCAAAACATGGTCAAAGATAAAACCACTACCCACACAGATAGATAAGTCAAATGGCATTCCACTTCAATCATATCAGACCATCACTATACCATCTGGAGAACAAGTAATCGTCCCAACAGGACTAAAAATAATGTTCTGGAAGGACTTTAGGTGAAGTAATCAACCATGGTCTAAATCTCAATTTGAACCAAACATTGCCCCTGGTATTATCATTCTGGGCCATGGAGAAATACATATCTTATGTGCAAACCTGAAATTCTGCCCATCTCTATTAAGAGACATCAAAAATCACTTTTCTGCATCTGTTACCTAACCTGAATTCACTCATTCCATGAGTTCAGAACTTTTGTCTAATTAAGGCTCTCCATTGGTGACCTAATCAGGTTGAACAATGTTGTCCCTATGGCCAATTTAAGCAACCTGACCAACTCCAAGAAAGGCAAGCCCAGGAGTTATTCTCTAAATATTAGGAAATATTTGCACAAGATGATTTCGACTTGGGGTGTGCTAAGGGTGTCACTTACAAAATCGATACTAAAAAACTTAACCCTACTTGATTACACCTAATTAGATGCTTGAAATCATCAGAAGAAGCTGTATCCAAAAAGATTATGGAACTCCTTGATCGTGGCATGTTAGTCCCTTCAAAAAATCCATGGGCGCACCAATTATAATGGTGAATAAAAAGGATGAAAGTAACAGAGTAGTCATTAATTATTGGAAGTTAAACAACATCACAAAGAAGGACTTGTACCCACTGACATAAATTGGTGATGCCTTAGATAGGCTATGGGGCGCGAAATTCTTCTTGGCAATGATCCTTATCAGTGGATATTGGCAAATAAATTTTCCCAAGTAGAGCACAAGAAATGTGTAATTATAACCCAAGAGGGCCTATTACAGCTGACGAGAATGCCTTAAGGAATCTGCAATGCCATAGCTACATTCTAATGGACAATGGACACAATCCTGGGAGATTTAAAATTTGTCATGTGTAATTAGTGTACCTTGATGATATCAACGTTTTCAGCCGCACTTTTGACGTCCACCTGGAACAAATTGAGGAGTTTTTAGAAGGCTAACTGCTGCAAAATTAGAGATCAAGCCCAGAAAATGTCAGTTTTTCAAAGGTCAACTGGAATATATCGGATTTGTAATTGACAAAGTGGGTCTTTGGCTAGAAACCTCTAAGTTGGATGCCATCTCAAAAATGAAATGTCCCGCTTTTAAGCGCAATATTTAAGTATTCCTAGGCATGATTGGGTACTATTGCTAATTTATTGCTGACTTCGTGCAACTTGGAGAGCCTCTTTTCTATCTGCTTAATGATAAGGTCCTATTTTACTGGACTCCGGCTTGCCAGGATGCATTTGAACAACTCTTTTTAGCCCTATTGAGCATGCCTGTTCTTTGATACCTGGACTTTTATTTTAAATTATCATCCACAATGATGCATCCTGAACAGCAGCAGGGCCATGTTATCCTAAGATGGAGATGATGGTCAAGAACATCCAGTTGCCTTTGCTAGTTGGACCTTAGATGTTCATGAAAGGAAAAACATGGTGATGGACTGAGAATGCTTAGCCATCATATGCTTGCAAGCAATTTTGGGTCTATCGTCATGGCACTCATTTCAAAGTTGTTACTGACCATGCTTCCCTAAGATGGTTGAAAAACTTAAGAGAACCTGAGGGCCGATTAGCGCACTGGGAATCAAAGCTACAAGCTTGTGACTACACCACTGAGCATTGAGCTGGGGCAAAACACCTAGACGCCAACTATCTATCCTGACTACCCACCATTGCAACACTTAGTCAGGATGCTGATGAGTTGTTTATAAAAATGATCAGCAGAGTATCAAGGTGAACTGAATTTATCCAAAAATATTATCAGATCTATGAAAAATACAACTATCAAAAACAGGACTTTACAAGATCATTGATAGTAAGAAGTATATTTTCCCAAGACCCTCAGCCCGAACAAACCTAATAATGGCAGCGCATAAGGCTATAGGGCATGGCGGATTCAAGAAAACAAAAGAGCATCTGAAGCAATTCTACTATTGGGAGACAATGCATTTTGACATCCAAGAAACACTAGAATGCTGTGCAGAGTGCTAAGGTGAAAAACTGTTTCAAAAAAGCAAATCTTATCATATTGTTTGGCCTAAGTTTTCCTGGCACACTGTATCTATTGACGTTGTCAGCCCACTTCCAATAAGCATTATGAAGGCCAAGTACATAATCATATCCAATGACCACTTGACCAAATGAGTCAAGGCCATGGCCATTTGGGAAGCTGGAGCGGCAACCACCGCTAAATTTGTCCTTGGAAACATCATCAATAAACATGGATGTCCCCAGGTTATTATGATTGATAATTGAATCAACTATAACGCCAATGTCCTTGTCAATCTCAACCAACTAATTGGAGTACAAGGTGTGCTTTATGCTCCCTTTCACCCCAAAACCAATGGGACTGTTGATTGTGCACATGGAACGTTAGTGAACAATATCTGGAAATTAACATCGGCCAAACCATCCAAATGGAGTACTTATCTAATTTTGGCAGTCTTAACCTACAATATCTACTACCGTTTATCAACCAGGATGTCTCCGTTTCTAGTATTAAATGGTAGCCACCCAGCCCTACCAACGCTACTATATTTGGCCCTAGAAGATCCTGGCGAAAATACTTATCCTCAATATATAGAGAAGCTTGTGTATGCTTTAATCAAACTACAAGCTCAAGCCTTTGACAACAGTTTTGCCAAGAAAAAGGCCTGACATCAAAAGGACTTAGAGAATTGTGACACACTGGCCAAATAAAAAGTTAACGATGAAGTTCTATTTTGAAACACTCATGCATTAGGCTGATTTTAAAAATTAGATCGCATCTGGGTTGACACATTCCAAGTGATTGAGAAGACATCTAAGTTTATATACACTATTAAGGATTTTGGGAATGACCATATAAACAGCTGAGTCCATGCAGAAATACTAAGAAGGTTTAATAAGTGGGCCAATCAATAAAAGAAAAAAAAAGAAAAAAAGAAAATTATTATATATAATAGTTTTATTCTAATTAAAACTTTTCTTTAGCACTTGAGGTTGGGGAGAAGGTCCAACTTCAGACTCAATGGACATTCATGCCAAAATTAACATTAAGAGTATCATACTTAAGACGCATTGGGCGTTTGGGCCAAAGTTTACAAAATAGAAGACCCAACTCCATGCTCATCAGGTATTCGGGCCAATGATAACAGACTAACAAAAGCAAAATGGGAATCTTTGGGCTTATGTTAGATTCAAAAGGGGGTAAAAGTCAGATTCTGATGCTTAATAAAATAAACTTTTGACAACCATCAGATTGGGCTGATTATCCTTATAACGCTTGAGCTAACACCTATACTCTAATCTCAAAGCCTATTGCAATTATTTAATTTAGGTCAAATATCTCAATGTCAATTCAGTCAAGTATTTATCAAACGCCTGGGCCAAATATGCTCGCACATTATGGCCAATTTCCTATGCATCTAATCTTGGCAATTGGTCCCAATTATTGGGAACACAATTAAACAACTAGTATACAAAATTATTTTGGACCAACCCAAAGTTAATGGTTATAAGTCCCATGGACCATCTGATGAACAAAAAAATGTAATCAATTTTATGCCCTAGGGCAAAAGTTAAATGTAAATCCACATAAACAGCATGATGATAGTTGCATATGGACCACCCAAAGGGAATTACCTAGTGTATTGAGAGAGGCCTGCTGACGTCCCAATTAGGGGTACAAATCTACTTTAATCAATGCAAGCTTTTCACAGAAGCTGTATTTCATCAGCAGTATGATGAAACTCAAATGAAGAAGATCCTAGGATAATTTTGCATGTTTTTATAGCAATTTTTTTATTTAAATCCTCCCAGTTTTGAGAGTATTTTTCCACCAATAAACCTAAGAAAAGGTCTCAGTTGTATCATTTTAAGGACTGAACTGAGGTGGTAAAATATCTTTTGAAATTTTGTGCTCAAATGTGGCCACGAGATGCCATAGAGGTATAAATACTGGCACCTGGCCTAATGAATCATTATCAAATTAATAGCCAATAATAAAAGTTATAATTATTTCATCTCTTTCCTGGTTTTCTCATTGTATCCTTTCTTTAGAGAGTGTGTAAACAAGCTGAAAG
Source organism: Massospora cicadina (assembly GCA_022478985.1). Lineage (NCBI taxonomy): Eukaryota > Fungi > Entomophthoromycota > Entomophthoromycetes > Entomophthorales > Entomophthoraceae > Massospora > Massospora cicadina. The sequence goes on along the minus strand of JAKSZP010014918.1, from coordinate 20,049 downwards.
TACTGAATCCCCAGCTTGTATCTATCCCTGCCTCAGAATTTTTCCCAATTACAAAGGAAATATTAAGCCCAAAATTGACTAGATGTGTCAGGGCTATTTCAACAATTCTAGTGAGTTTCCAAATGGTCAGAGTACTTTAAGCCACTGGCATAATAGAGGATTTATTGGCCAAAAACTTTCCAATTTAGTTTGCTGGATTTTATACTCAAGCGAGCTATGCTCAGATTCTCACAGAGATAAGGATTGATCAGATTGCAGCTTTGATTTTTAAAAAATTTATCATAATGGTCACATTAAACAGATTGTTGCTTCATGCAAACTTATAATGAACATCAGAATGACTGTACCTTTCTCATGGCAATCCAACATAGTTGAATGTCAGTATTGACATTCTGTAAAAGTTAATATGATAATCTTAAAATTAAGTTGTATAAAAATCAGTTTATGATGACCAAACATAAGGCCTTGTACTGCTGCAATATAAGTTACTCCGATTCTTGAAATGGAAGTCCTGAGGAGTGCGGTAAAGCCATTAGTTCAGCTAGAATAGTTTGTTAGATCTGACTTGTCTTGTTTTCAACAGACATTAATTATAAAGCCTCTATTTCAAATATTGGTTTTCCCTTTTGCTGGGCCTGTTAGTCACATTGACAGAATCCATTGTAATATTTGTTTTGATGCGTTGATCCCATGTTAATCAAAACTCCTATTGCATACCAAATACTGGCTGAGTTGTTTCACAACAATGTGACTTCAGCTTTTTTATTCACATATTAAAGTTTGAGCACAACATTCTCCATTTTAGTGTTTTTAATCTCGTCCTTAGTGTTGAGTAATTGACTCGACCTAATCATTGGATATTCAATCATATCAGATATCAGCGATTATGGTTCAGGTGTATATTAAGTATATCCAAACTTGAGAATTGCGGCCTAGCAATTTCACTTAATTATATTTGACTATGATGACACAGGCTCGAGGGCTTTGTTGGTTAGGTCAAACTTAAATTTAAGTTTCAATTTAATGACTTGGGCACATGGGCTTTGTTGGTCTATGTCAAAATAGTTATTAATGTCAGTCAAGTTTTTGATCATATTAATTACTAATTAGTTATATTAATCGCCTTGGTATGTGCTGCTGATTGCATGTGAAAGTGAATTGAGTTAAGCTATTTTGAAGATGCATATGAAACACCATCTCAAGAATGATGATGGTGTTTACTCCAACCCTGAGGATGAGCATGATGCCCTGAGTCAAAGTATTTTTAGAAGTTCTTGCAAACTTTTTATGTGGCCAAGTGCCACTAAAAATGAGATGTCATGGGTAAGATGTGGTGAACATCAAATTCTATAAAAACCCTTAAGTTGAAACTAATAAATATTATTCAACTACTGGACTTGTTTATAATTTAATTTATAAACTTTTTTGTGTTTAGTACTTTCTTTTGTATTAGTCAGTTTTTACCTCAGATCAGTAAGATCAGGGCGGCGTGCCATCGTCTAAGTAAAAATGACAGGATATACAAATTAAATACTACCAAGAAGCTATAATTTAAAAAATAATCACCATCCTGTCTATTTTCCTCACACAATAGATGCTCAACACTCCATTCTGCTTCCTAAGAAGAACCAGCCCTCTGAAGCAAAACCCAAAAACTCAACAAATGGCGCTCATGACTGGGACTGCAGATGGTGACCAGTATCAACGTTTGAGCGCCCAAATTTCGCAGATGAAGGATGAATACACCAGAAAAATCAATTACTTACAAACCCAAAATTTAGGACCAACGGGCGAAAACTGAAGACTCTATTGATTGTCTTAATCTACAGATCAACAATCTCAATGATGATGTTAATGCTATTAATGAGTAAAACAATAATCTACATGGAGAATTGAACCAGTGCAAGAAGGCAATGAAAGAAAAGGACCAAGTGATTTCCACCTTGCAACTACAAGCTACTAGCCTGAATGAGAAAATTGTGAAATTAAAATTAAAAACCCAGAATCATGCCAATTGAGAAAACAAAATAAACAAGCAAATTTAAACTCTGGCCGACAGGCGTTGTCAGTGTGCTACAACCCACTTGACTGAAAATTCAACAAATATTATGAGGACAAAGCTTCAGAAATAGCTACCAAAATGAACACTAGGCTATGTCGACAACTGCCTAGTAATATGATTATCTTGGTCAACGCTAACACCTCAAACCGGGATATGGTGCCCCAACGCCCTAGTACGCCTGTTTCTAGTCAACAAAGGAGTAATTGTGATAACCAGGAATTGGGAAGCGATAATTATAAACCAGCAAAACTGCCAACCTTTGACAAGAATGGAAGTATTGCCACATTAATCAAACTCTTTGAAATGGCCATTCATGGAGCCAGCGACTATAACAAAGCAGCCACCATAATTAACTGCTTGTATGATTGGAGCATTGCGTTAATTATGCCTCACATTAACGAAAATCCAACATATGCCAAAGTCAAGGAGGCCGTGCTTCATGAATTTGGAGGTCCAGAACAGATGTCAACCAGAAAATCCAAGTTTATGAACATCAGCTTTAAGAAAGATGAAGCAATTGATGAATTTGTGGATTGATTCTATTGCGAAGCTCAAGTTCTCTTAGGTGAGCGGGCTATGGTCAATTTTGATGCCAAGATTGCACTAGAGCATGCAGTTGAACCTTACCCTAATCTATCAAACACTCTATTGCCTGCTTTCATGCAAAACCTTGTGACATCTGAATTGGTTGACTATTTATGCAGATGCTCAAAAAAATATGGCCCTCCTAATACTGGTTACAGATCAGGAATTGCTGCCTTTGCTGGAAAGTCCTTTAAAACCAATAAGAAGATTGACACCCCACAGCCAGTGAGTAAAATTACTTGCTTCAATTGCAATCGTAAAGGTCACTATGCTCCCTGAAGCCATCAGCAAAATGTCAACGTATTACTTTCCAATACCATGCAGGAGGAGGGAAAAGAACAAGCACAATAGATGCGGGATGCTCTATTGTGCCTAAGACACTAGTCCCACCTGGTCGGCAAGAAAACATTGGCCATGGGGCCTAGTTTAACAATTAAATTGATTCTATTTTAGTATTGAATGAAGATTCCTCAAACTTACATGCAGTAACTCGCTCCCAGAGTAAGGTTATCACACCTGAAGCCTCTGAAGTAGTCACTAAACCCTATGTGCAACAAATACTTGAGAATATTCCAGCTTATGGGCCAAGCAATGCAGCAGATACCCCAAGACTGAAAGGGGTCAATATAACAATGCCAATCAACACATTCATCAATGAATGTCTCAGTATTGGGAATACTCTGAAGCACACTCTTAACTCCCTGGATTCTTCCCATATTCACTTAGTAAAATATATTGATTCTTACTACTCTGAGTGCACTTAATGGATATCCTGTTCAACAAGGTTAAAGTTGTAGCTATTGTTGATAGTGGAGCACCTGTAAACATTGTTTCCACGAAGCTGGTTAAGAAATTGAAAATAGCTCCAGACATTGACCATCATCAAGATTATGGGACCGCAGGTATTAACAGCACTAAGAGTGAAGGAGCTTACAGCACTTTGCCACTGAGATTTGGAGCTTAGGTATTTGCCGCCCCTACTATAGTGCTTCCAATGCCAATTATGACATATTAATTGGAACTAGTTTTTTAAGGACCTATGGGATCTCATGCGATTTTAAAGAAATATCTTGACGATATTGGGCCAATCGCTTCCAATCTATTACTCTTGTAACAATACAAAGCCCACAAGCCATCATAGAAATTTTATCAATATATCTTATGCCAATGGGATAATACCAGTAGGGTATATTCAGCGGGGAAACAAAGCTGCCCCATGCCAACTGCCATAAACAAAATTGAGGAATAACTCTACATGTGAATAAGGATGTGCCAATAGCTTAGGCCATCAACTGGTTATGAGGACCAGAACCACACTGGATATTCTAGAATGACTGTATGGGGAGGTTGTATCCCCGTGGATCATTCTCATATGGAACCTAGTGTGGCGCCCAGAATACTCATACTGGGGAATAAAAGATTGATGTCTTACTAGCAAATTTGACCAGCAAAAATATTAAAATCAAGAAATACCAAGTAGTCACTTTTGTGCATCTGTTTCCGAGGGACAAGTTAATATCAGCTGTCAAATTTGGTGACTTATCCGAGTTCAGCTTACCAACCAAAACCCTTGGGGTACATACTGTAATATCTTGAGAATCATTTACTGGATTATCAGAACAACAGAAGGATGAAGCACTAGAGTTGTTTGAACAATACTCCGAAATTTACGCCAAAGATGACCAAGAATTAGGTTGTGCAAAAGGAGTTTAGCATTTTGTTGATACTGGGGACCATATGCCTATTAGAATGAGGCCAATTTGGCGCCCCAGAGCCAGTGAAAAAAAGTTGGTGAAGAGTTAGAAAAATTTTCTAAAGTGGAATGATAGTGCCATCCAAAAGCCTGTGGGCCAGCCCCATTTTAATCATAAAGAAAAAAGATGGCGGCGATCGAGTTGTGATTGATTATTGACACCTCAATGCCATTACAAAAAAGGATTCATATCCGTTGCCTAGAATTGATGATGCTCTGGATCATTTGGGAGGGGCGAAGTACTTTACTGCAATGGACCTCATCTCAGGATATTGGCAAATTGAGCTGCCACCAGAGGAGCAGGAAAAGTGTGCGATGATTGCTGTTCAAGGGCTTTTTCAACTGACACACATGCCACAGGGGCTGTGTAATGCACCAGCAAGCCTTCAACGTGAAATGGACAAAATCTTGGAAGACCTTAAATCGTCCTGCGTTCTAATGTACCTGGATGACATCAATGTCTTTTTGCGAACGTTTTCTGAACATCTGGATGACCTTGAACAAGTGTTTGAATGACTGTTGAAGGCCAATCTGAATATAAAACCTAGAAAATGCCAATTCTTTAAAGAACAATTGGAATACCTCGGGTTCATCATTGATTCCAAGGGCTTGCAGCCTCAGCCTCAAAAGGTGGAGGAGATTAACATTATGCAACCTCTGACAAGTATGAGAGATGTTCAAGTGTTCTTAGGCATGGTAGGATACTATCAAATATTTTGGAAGGGTTTGCAAAGATTTCTAAGCCTCTATTCCACTTACTACAAGGAGGAGTTCATTTTTGCTGGGCAGAGGAATGCCAACAAGCCTTCGAGGCTTTGAAAAACAAATGAGCTTGGTGCCTATCCTCCAATATTCTGATTTCAGCAAGCCTTTTATCATACAAACCAACGCCTTGTTGACTGCAGTTGGTGGTGTGCTATTGCAGACTGGGAATGTTGGCGAGGAGCATCCAGTCACTTATTGCAGCAGGACACTGAATAAGCATGAGCATAGCTATACGGTGACCAAAAGAGAATGCCTGACTGTCATTTATGCTTGTAAACAATTTCAGATTTACATTTATAGCACCAAGTCTCAAGTAGTAACGGATCACAGCTCATTATGATGGCTCCACAATATTAAGGAACCTGAAGGATGGTTAGCCCATTGGGCTCTGAAATTACAAGCGTATGATTATGAAATTATTCATTGCTGGAGTGGCCCATCAAAATGCAGACAGACTATCACGACTTCCTATTGTAGCTTTCCTGAGCAGTTTGGCTGATGAGCTTCATGAAAAAATGATTAACCAAAAGTATGGAGATGAACCACCCAAAGTTTAAAAAGCGATCGAGAAAGCACTAATTGATACCAAATATTGAAATGGAGCTCTATACAAGCTTAAGCCCGATGGACAACAACAAATCCTCCCAAAACCTTCTGACCAGATGGAGTTTATTACACAAGCACACAAGGCTGTCAGAAATGGGGAATGACTAAGACACTGAAATTAATTTGAGCCAGTTACTATCAGGATTCCAAGCGATTTGATATCTAAGACATTCTTGATAAATGTCATTTATGCCAAATTGCAAAATCTATGAAGTTACATGTGAAATATCGTTTGATCAAACCTGACTGGGCCTGGCATACTGTTAATTGATGTAATTGGCCCTTTGACTGTGAGTAGCCTAGGCAACAAATACAAAAATGCTGCTATTGACCATCTAATAATAAAGGGTGGAAGTGAAAGCAATTTGAGACGTTGGGGCCCTAACTACTGCCAAGTTCACTATGTATAATATTATCTATAAGCACGGATGCCCCCAGAAGATACTGACGGACAATGGCACAAATATTACTGCCCAAATGGTGCAATGGCTAAATGAGCTGATGTCCATCAAAGGAGTGTTATCAACACTGTGCCATCCTGAGACTAATGTTATGGTAGAGCGTGTGAATGGAACTTTAGTCAGCATTTTATACAAAAATGCAGCCTTGGCGCATTTTCAATGGGCAACTTTAATTAGTGCGACCATGTTTGCATACAATATTGGACACCACAGCAGCACAGGCCAATCTCTGTTTTGAATTTTGTATAGTAGACAGCCCGCTCTGCCTCCATTACTATATCCTGTACTCAGTTCAACAGACGCAATTAACCCAAATAACTATGTCAAGCAACTATCGAAGACCTTAATCAAGTTGCAATCAGAAGCTTATCAAAATGCAATTAGTCAAAAAACTATCTAGAAGAGCTACAAAGACGCTAAATGAGCTATGGTGACTAAGTTCAATGAAGGAGATTTAGTAGTATATTGTGACATTCAGCGCAGGCCACGCGCACAAGCTAGCCTCACTTTAGAAGTGTCCATATATCATATTGGAGAAATTGTCTGAAGATGTATATACCATTAAGGATCAAGGCGGTTGGGTTGTGAATTGAGTACATGTTAAGTTCCTTTGTCCATATCATAAAGAATAATAATACAAAAAAGGAAAGGTAGATAAATAATAAAAAATAAAAAAATAAAAATTAAAAAAATATATATAATTGAAAGCCATAGATTTAATTATTGACTTGATGCCTTGTTGGCATTAAAACTAGATATCCCCTCTTCAGTAGGGGGAGGAGAGCGCGATCAAACTGGAGAAGACTGCAATGGAATCGGAGAGATGTGGACTTCATACAAGTCCTGACTATTTAAACCCTTGACAGAGATGCACCAAACTTAAGAAAGCTCGGCACCAGGCGTGCTGGCCCTGTTAGCTTAAGAAAGGCTATCAAGATAATGTTAAAACTTTAAAGAATGAAAAAGTTAGACGTTGTGACCCATGAAGAAGGGTACCTGCCACTTATATCCAGTCAAGGCGGGGAAAGTGTTGAGTGATTGACTTGTCCTGATCATTGGATATTCAATTATATCAGATATCAGCGATTATGGTTCAGGTGTATTTTAAGTATATCCAAACTTGGAATTGCAGCTAGCGATTTCTCTTAATTATATTCAACTATGATGACATGGGCTTGAGGGCTTTGTTGGTTAGGTTGAACTTAAATTTAAGTTTTGATTTAATGACTCAGGCATGTGGGCTTGGTTGGTCTATGTCAAAATTATTATTAATGTCAGTCAAGTTCTTTATCAAATTAATTACTAATTAGTGATATGTATCACCTTGTTATGTGCTGCCAATTGCATGTAAAAGTGAATCAATTAAGCTTTTTGAAGACATGTACAAAACGCCATCTCAAGAATGATAACAGTGTTTACTCCGACTCTGAGGCTGAGCATGATGCCCTGAGTCAAAGTATTTGTAGACGTTCTTACAAACTTTTTATGTGGCCAAGTGCCACGGAAAATGAGACGTCATGGGTAAGATGTGATGATCATCAAACCCATTGAATAACCCTTAAGTTGACACTAATAAATATTATTCAACTACTGGATTTGTTTATAATTTGATTTATAAACTTTTTTGTGTTTAGTACTTTCTTTTGTATTAGTCAGTCTTTACTTGGGATCAGTAAGATCAGGGCGGCGTGCCATCGTCTAAGTAAAAATGACAGGATATACAAATTAAATACTACCAAGAAGCTATAATCTAAATTACAATCAACATCCTGTCTATTGTCCTCACACAATAGATGCTCGACACTCCATTCTGCATCCAAAGAAGAACCAGCCCTCTGAAGCAAAACCCAAAAACTCAACACTTGGGATACTAATAAAGGTCATTGTTGGCTTGTAATACTATCTCAGTTGGTATTCATTTGAGAAGAAATTGTCCAACAAGGCTTCAATATCTTAGATCATAAATATTGTTGGCCAAAGAAGTCTTTGTTCCTCCTGGAGGTAATTAGTAGCTTCAGTGGTAATGCTGATGTGTTGGACAGTCAATAGAATTTCCTGTTTGGTATATTGGATGAGTTTTTCTATGGATCAGCTTGTTGAACTTCCACCTGTGTGGCTATAATGGCATTACTACCTCCTCTTTTATTTTAGTTTTTATTAATCTAGGAGTGACGCCTCTCTCATTTATGGATTGGTAACTATGAACTATTATATTACAGTTTAATTGAGAGAACAGTTCATCAAGTAGTAGTATAATCCGATAAATAAGCTCATGGTGAATATCAAATGTTTCCTGTAGTTCCTAAAAGGAAAGATTTAACAGGTAATTTAACAATTTGCATGGCATCCATATATTTGGTTTTGGTGAAAACTCCATGATCAAGGCATATTGTTAAGCAATGGTCATCTGAGAATCTTGATTATAACGCTGAAGGTGCCCAAAAGTATTTCACCTAAGGTGCCTATGTTGGTGCTTAGTTTGTCATCTAGTTATGTTTATAGTTAAACTTTCTCAATGAAGTATTATTTCTCTTATGAGTGCTATTTTTAGAGCAGTGAAGCATTGAGGTTAGCATTGCTATGACTAAATAGCTTGAATATGTGCATTAACATTTGGTGGTATGTCTTATCTTTATTGCAAGTAGAAGCGTAATATAGATCCTTTAAACTGAGGGTTATGGCTATTTACAATAATGGTTTGGGCCAACTTTGAAAGGTTAAAGGGTTGATATATAAATCATGAATGATTAATCTCCTTACCTCCTCACCTGGAATAGGTTTTATGCTGAAGTAAAATGTTTATAGAGTTAAAATAATAAATGGAGCCCCCTACAGTAAGCCCACAATGTATTGTTCAACACACATACTACTGCGCAAATAAAGTCTCTTAGAATTTTAATTATTCTATGACCACTGGGACTATGCCCTTGACAAGGTCCCAATCATTTGAAAACTGTATATAAGACCTGCATGGTTTCCCAGTCCTATAACTCCTTGTGTAGTTTTCTACGCCAGGAACAAAGTTAAATGCGGAAAACTAACTTGGGAAAGTAGGGAGGTGTATTAAAATATCTTTTAGGGATCTTTTAGTCAATCACTCAGATTCAGAACAATGCCCTACTAATAGGGAGAACAATTAAAAGCTATCACAAGGCTATAATAAGAAAAATGATAACTATTTTTGAAGAATCTTATGAAGAGATGAGGAACAAAACATACAAATCTAAAATGATGGGAGGATTAAGATGAAAGGGCAGAAAAAGGAACATGTATATGACTATTTTCGTGCATTTTCCTAACATATGTCCTGTCAAAATGATAAAAAAGATTTATATTTAAGCTATTTATTATAATCAACAATTAATTTAACAATGCCTACTAAAGTCAGGTTGACCTTATTCTTATGAAACTTTACATCTGACAAATACCAAAAAATCTGAAAATGATCTCATTTACAAGTGGTTAAAAAGCTACAAGTCATGAGTTGATGACTATAAAGTAAGCAAATTACATTGGGTTTATAAAGTGCCAAGCCTCAAAATATAAATATAGTGTAGGTATAATGGCTCCAAACTCCCGTTTTAAATCTGAGAAAAATAGCAGAAAAGTGCCTGTACCAAGTTACACATATCATCTATGAAACTCTGCAACAAGTTCTACCAAACGTGAATCAAAGGCTGTGATGAAGTCAACTGATTTCTTTTTTAGTACTAGATGGTCAAGTCAACTGATTTCTTAACAAACTTGAAGACCTCTCTTGGACAATTTCACTGATATTGTAACCTTTGATGGAATTTGATGGATAATAGCTATTAAATTGGTCTTTTGATATTCTAGAAAAACTGAACCTTAGAGCAGTACTTATATTGCCTGTGTCATGCGCAGACTATGCAATCAAAATCTGCAGTCAAAGTACACGTTTAGCTAGCCGATGAATGATATCTTATCACAAGAAAGTCTGAAACAGAGGGTGAAGATCTTGAGGGTGAGATAATTTGGTTGAAATCTAAATAACCATACTATTCAGATGAGACATGATAATGTTACACCTGTCACAAGTACTAATATGACTGGCTTAAAAATCAGCTAATCGTGTTAGTTTATAAATTGTTGATTGACTAGATGGTCAAAAAAATAATTTGGGTTGTATTTTGGTGAGGTAACATAGTTTTGATGCTAGGTCTAATTCAATTGTTGATGCCTATTACTTAATTGGTTCCATTCTCCAAATATACTTTTATGTGAATTTTATTGTTGGCTTTTATATATGATAATTAGCATACTACATGGATTGATTAAGCTGAGACAACATTAATCAAATGTTTTCTTTTGAGGTTACTAAAGCGTTGTAACTCTTGTATTAGTGGTAGTTATAAGGTTTCCTGTGCAATGTGGCCTTCTATTAAAGAGTAGATTGTTTATTACCCAAGCATGGACGCTAGTATGTAAATGGTAACTTAACTGGAAGTTTCTAAAGGCTCTGGAACGCACTATTTATGAACTTTTTCTATATCTGTAACGTGGCATCTGGGATTTCCATTGAAGCAGAGATTATAGCTTAAATATCACTCAACTTATTTTGATCTCTTTCAAGAAACAAGGTTTTTAGTAATAAACGCCATTTTTATAGCGGTGAAACAAAAGAGCAATTCACTCAACTTACAAAACTCTTTTACATAAACGCTTGTTTCTAAATAAAGACATATATAGTTGGCAAACTAATTCCTTATGTTCACTTAAAATAAGATGTTCTATAATTAGTTCATCTACTTCTCAGTACACTTGATTGAGGTATTCATCTTTGGATGTAAAAAGATATATTAGAGGGTTGAAAGCAATTATAAAGAAGACTATACTGTATAGTTGCTTTCCTACAACTATCATATTCTTTTTTTAGTACTAAATGGTCCCAAAATATTCTTTATTCTTGCATTTCAGTCAAAAGAACCTGTTCAGTAAATTTCCTAGACAGTTTACATTGTATTCCTCATTGGGGTAGTGAAGTCTTTTTGAACTGATAGAATAACCATATTTTATTTAGCTATTTAACCATATATATAATACTAAAAGCTATGTAATAAAGTGGAAACTAGCAACTAGAATACCTTAATATCAGCAACGCAAGCCAATCTAACAAAATTAGAATATTGGGTTGCAAAAATGGCGGAAGAGGTTGAATAAGTCAAAAAGTTAAGAAAGACTTAAATGTAAATTTTACGGTTTAAAAAAGAAAAAAAAGCTAATCTCATCAAACACCTTTTATTGCTTAAGTTTGTTTTTGAAGTTGAAGTCTAAAATTCCAATTATGGGAGAACAAATCTCAAACCTTGAAACGACTACAAGATCTCAAGACCAAAAATATAACTGATTTCAGTTTAAGATAAAGTTAAGTAACTTTGACTTGTATGCATTAGAAAAAAGAGTAATTTGTAAATCATTCAGCCCCTAGAAAAGTACCTAGCACATTTTGACGCAACTTTTGGCATAGTTTCTTATAAACTCTAATTACAGCAAGAGTTACTGGTTGCGCACCACATAAAACTGTCAAACCTAATCTCAGAAGATGATTGGAATACACAAAAAACACCAGCACTCATTAAAATAATGCTTTGGTGGTCTTCCATTTTTTTAGTGACCATGTTTGGATAACGTGCGTACCAGAAAGTGGTTACTGTTATCAATTGCCTAGATATAGATCTTCAGAATCAGATGTTGCCACAGTTTTGTGCGGAAAAGTAGTCTTATGGTGATATAAATAATGCATTAAAGTTAGGATTGAATAGCCTCAACAAGATTTCTGGCCGCAAACAATAGATTAAAAAAAGTTAAAAAAGCGCAAAATTCACTTTTGAGCATCTGTCAAAATACTTAACCAGTAGGGTAAATCCAGACTATGCAAATTTTATGAGAAAATTTGATCTTTGCATTGTAATGCAAATCTCGCTCTGACCATACTGGGATCTTTACTGAACAATGTTCTGGCACTAGCATTCTACATTTCGACCTCCCAGATGGTAGTATTCACAGATGTTGGGTTTAACTTTTGACAGACCTAACTAAAGCTTCAAACAAAATTACCAAAAATTAAGTTAATTAGTTAGGGAAGTTCAGCACTAGAGTCAATAATGTTAAAATTTTATACAGATAGATATAGGCCCAAACGGTAAGCTTACCTGGTAAAACCTGCAACTATTACCATAAATGCAGAACTACAGGTCACTACGCCTCCCTGTGATGGAGAACAAAAAGCAAGGATTAAGTAAACCATGCCAATTTTAAAAAAAGGACTCTGTCAAAAGTCAGGAAAAGGCTCTTCAGTCTACGTGAGGAACAATATAGATCTAGCTGCTGGCCAATTTTCTACTAGAAAACTAGAAGACTAGAAGACAACTTGGACATCTCCACCCTTTTTGTAGGTGAACCAATTGAAGATCATTAAAATCATTACATACATTAGAATGGTAGTTCAATCACCATAATACTGCAACAGAACTTGACTCTAAAATTGTAATTGAATTCACTTGACCATTTAATCCTCTATTTCTTAATAAAGAAAATGCCAAAAGCCTTGGAAGTTTTTTTAAATAATATTATATATTTATAAAAAATTAATTTTTAATCAGTACATTTATAAACTGGTTACTAATAGATCTGCACAAGATATGCATACTTCAGGTCTGAAAAACCCTTCTCACCATGCACTCATTAACAATATTATGTGATACGCTGTTTGCAAATATGTTGTACTTTTGGTTCATTAGTAAAAATAAGGCCATAATTGGTGGTTGCTCCCCAATCAAAGTCATATTATACAAAATAGTAAAATATATGACGCTCTTACCAGATTTATAAAATTGGAAGGAATATAGGACAGAAGGTCAAAGCAACAACTTTTTGTGGTGCCTATATTTCTTTACAATTTATTTTGGTAAAGATCTGACTATCTTAGATTTAGCCATTCAGGCTTTTCTTTCTTGTAACAATCACTTTAGTTGCTACAATTCGATTTGAACACCAAATTTGGATAATCACGCACAGGAAAGATGGGCGACTTTAATAACAAAAATATTACAACATGGGTGAGCATCACAGCAAGCGGTGCACTTAACGGTGCAACTAAGGGCAAGAAACGCCCTGGAGGGGGACCAGGAACCCAATCTGCAAAGAAATCGCAAACTCAGACACCATCTGGGTTTATGGTATTTACTGTAAAGCACGCGCAATACATGTACATTCAATTCAACCAATCTTTGTAAAAGGTGGAACACGGGATCAGACTCTTCCTTGGGGATGAGTCACCAACCCTGTGGGAGAAAACATGTGAGGCACAGCCCTCACTTTTCCCTCACGCGGTGTACGTAGCCACCAACAACATGGGCCACAGCTGGATCAATATTGGTTTTAAAACAGCCAATGAAGCCAATGCCGCAGCAAAAATCTGCGTGGAAATTGCCCTCCCTGAGGGCAAAAAGATTGTGCACACCGCGCGCACCAGATAGAACAAAGTGAAAACTTTGTTCATCTCCTTTGACTCACTCCCCACCAACCTTCCATATAAGGTAATTGAGGAGGAGCTCCACAAAGGTCTTGTGGCCTACAGAGAAATCCAACAACTCGAATTACAGCGATTTTGCTTTATGCCTGACCTGTGTATGGGCAAAGCTATCGCTGTAATCAACCCCTTCCCAGAAGTGGAAGAAGATTTATCCAGAATTCCCTGCACAGCAGAATTTCAATTTGCAGATGGGGGCCAGTCAGCTGCATTCTGAGTTACACCAGAACGCGCACCACCCATTTGCAACCACTGTGGCTCACTGGGCCACAAGGAACATGCATGCCCTGTAAAAGAGGGCTTAATGGAAAATGATTTTTGTGAAGAAGCTATGGACAAAGATATTAAAAACTTCGCCAAAATGACTGATGGCCACCACCCATTCCGCTGTGGTGAAGATGGACTATACTCCATCGTGGACCCAGTTACAAGTAAACAGCATAAAGCAGCACAAAAAGCCCGCAAGAGAGCAGCAGCTGAAGCAGCGGCACATGCGGAGTCCGCCATTACCATGGACAAATTCAGGAGGATATTTCAGATATTCACCGAACCAATCAATCAGAACAATATGCCCAGGTCAAAAATTTTCACAGTAACCAGACTGAGCCACAAAGCGTCATCAGTCATGCACATACTGAGTAACAATGCAACCGCAATTTGGGTGAAAATGTGGTGCACAATGCAACAAAGTTGAACCTCAAAAATATAAAAATCCAATCAACAACCTGCATCAAATCAACACGAGACCTGTGCAGGAAAAGTTGGCGCATGCAAAAAACTTCAATTCCCTTGAATCATTGGGTCAGATCAAGGGAACCAACAATGGCAGTGAAAGAGTTGGAGTACAGATGCGGATCATGGCCAAAATGAGCCGCGGTGGGATAGGACCAGAGGGTCCTCCCAACCGCTCCTGAGGCGCCGCAGGCACCTCAGTGTCAATATGGACATTAAATATTGTGGGATCCAGGGCTCATACATCCCAAGCCAAAAAGCTGGCATTCCTGCAAAAACCTCTTTGTAGACATCTTGGCCATCCAAGAAAACCACTGCCTACAAGGGGAAGAAGAATCCTGGTCAACCAGGGTCGCACCATCACAATCAGTATGGACGTCTCACTGTGGGGTGATAGTCCAAAATAACAAAAATTTAAAATTAAAAATTCATCATCACACTTGCATGGTCAAGTCCTGGTAGCAACAATCACATGCCAAGATGAAATAATTTCATTAGCATGTATCTAAGCACCGTGCACTGCAACTGAGAAATTTTTTTTTTGAAAAAACCTCTACCCTCATTCTCCCACCAGATATCATCATGTTAGGCGATTTTTAACTGCTGGGATAACCCCAATACAGATCAATGGCCTAATCCCAGTGGATACCCACCTGGACACATTGAATATTGCACAATTAAGGCATCTCTTGGCTTACAGGATTCTCTTCCTCCCAATTCTTCAATCCTTCCCCATATGACAAGACCCAACATACGTGAGGGACTGCTCATATCAATGAGTCATATTGACCACATCCTCATCCCACAATCCCACCACTCAAGAATCTCCAAATTTACAACAAAAAAGATCAATTTTTCTGATCACCAATTAGTTATGGTGCAGTTATCGCCAACCCAATCCCACACACAGGTGTCGCCTTGGAGAAAGCTTCACCCAGAAAATATAAGATTGCCTTAAATATCTGATTGGGTTGAAAACAAGGCTACAAACCCAGAATTCACAACCCCATTCACTTTGGATCCCATCGGAACATGGGAAAATTTCAACAAAGATTTAATCAACAAAACCTGACATATTGCATCACGCAAGTACACCGCAGACACAGCCACAATCAAGCGTACCTTGGCAGAACTAGACCACCTGGAAATAAATACTCCAAGATCTGGCTATAGCCTTAACTGGGGACGCAAATGGGCAGAAATTTCAGCCTGACTTAACAATCTCATCTTTGAACACCAACACAGAATCAAATTATTGAACAAAGGTAAGTTCATAAAGGAAGGCGAAACCTGTTCAACATACTTTTTCCACCAATTCCACTCCCGCGGAAACCAGCTCACATGCACACAGGTCTGCAAGACCAACGGCACTGTGGCAACTGACCCTGAGGAGGTCAAGGCGGAAGTACACCGCTATTACACTGAATTATATCGCGATATGCAACAGATCACAAAAAATTAAAGAATTTATTCAAACTGCCAAGATACAAAGTACACCATCAAATTACAATATACTATCCCTTATCACACGGGAGGAGCTTTGGGAAACAATTCGCGGTGCACCAGGTAGGAAATGCCCAGGGCCTGATGGGATACCCTACAAATTTTAAAAAAATATTTTCAACAAATCGCCCCCCTCCTATTGGCGTCAATGAACCAGAGTTTGTTGGAAACACGCCTATTACCAGGAGGCCATGAATCATACGTTATAACCTTGTATAAAAAGGGTGACAAGTTGGACCTGGCCAACTGGCGCCCAATTGCACTCTCCAACACTGACACAAAAATTCTAACAAAAATTCTAGCAGCTAGATTAGGCGCAATTGCATCTGACGCCCTATCACCCAACCAGTTTGGGTTTATACCAGGGCGTTCAATCTGGAACAACATACACCCTGTTGCAAACATTTGCCAATCCAAAGCAACTGGTGCCCTGGTCTTCTTGGATCAGGAAAAGGCGTATGACCGTGTTAGCTGGCCATACCTAAAAGAATGTCTACATGCCTTCAAACTCCCAAGATTCATAAAATGGGGTGATGCTCCTAACAGAATCTGCAACCATGGCTGTATGCGGCCCTGGATTCCTAACAAACAATATCAAACCACACAGAGGGCTCAAACAAGAGGATCCCGTCAGCCCATTGCTATACAATTTCAGCTTTGACCTGCTCCTCCGAGTAACTGACTCACGTCTCATGGGGATAACCGCACAAGGACAACCTACAGTCAAGATACTGGCCTATACAGATGACTGCGTAGCGGGTATAGCAAACAATGAAGATGCCCGACAGCTGGAACACACTCTAGAGGAATACTCCAAGGTGAGCAATGCATCGCTCAACAAAAGGAAGACAGAAATCATCCTCTTAGGCAAATACACAAACAATTGGGCCACAACATCAGAACCTCACACCATCACTCAAAAAAAAACCCATTTATTTTACCCTTTGCAACACCTCCCACCAACACTCCTGTCCGACACCTTGGAATCTGGCTAGAATCAGGGGGATATGCTAATGAGACAATAGAAAGTAACCTGTTACAACGGGTATCAAAACGCGTCGCCTCCCTCAAGGGAAGAACCTCAGGACTAACAGGACGAGTTACAGTTGCTAACTCGCTCATCCTCCCAATACTGTGGTACCAGGCCCATGCGATGCCTTCTCACCTACCTTTATAACCTCAATTCGCGCGCTTATCCAGGGCTGGCTGTGGCCTGACTCTCACCCCTCCTATACGGATGGAAACACTATTTGGCCCACGCTCAAGCGGAGGCATGGGACTAATAGATTTTGAGAGCCATGCCAATTACATCCTAGGTACCTGGATAAAGGAAATCCTTGCTCCAGACCTCCCACAACAACATTGGTCCAGAGCAGCAAGGACTAACTTTGCACAGGCGCTCAAATTAACCAACCCACATAGTCCACCCAGACTACTTTTCATACCTTGCCAAGCACCCTACTGCAACAGGTCCGCATGGAACCTCCCCTCATATCAAACATATCCTCCAAACTATCCGCCATATGGGATGAACCATAGAGAACATGGGTACTATACAGGGAAGGGGACGACCCAGCCCCCAATTCAAATTAAAAACCCAGAAAACCACCCCCAGAGGGATATGCTCGCAACAACCCCAAGCATAGCTAGGATAGAATACCTAGATATGCTGGACATTCCCTATGATTTAATCACACAGAAAGAAATGTGGAAAATGACACACCACCCATTCCTACAACCAAGGATAAGAGCAAACGCTTGGCGCTGTTTAAGAAGGACCTATAGGATGCCGGACCACTCCAACTCCCTCCACAAAACATGTGCAGTATGTGGAGGGGAAAGATCCCTACATCACCGCCTAGAAACATGCCCCCAATCAAAACTATATGGCAGGAAGTCGCACGCCTGCTCAAGATTCAAAACGAACAAGTATTCTCCATATCAAAGAGTATCTTTGTGCTCCAGATCGAGTCACCAATCCCATCTACCCTCCGCTCCCTGATAATACCCATTGCAATGTGGACAATACACACAATTACATTAGATGCATTTAAGGGCACGGTCCCAACCATTCATGGGATTATTAACAGATTCCATGTCCACTTACTAGAGAACTTTTAAGCCTGGCTCTATGGATATATGAGACCAAGACAAAAAGCGCTCAAAAATCATGGTTCCCACTCTGGTTCCTCCACACAGACCCTTTCCTTCACATTTGCTCCATAGCAGGGGAAACCCCCTCAGAGTAGTGCACCAACCCCCCATACCTGGCAGTCCCGCTGGCAACAGGGGTAACTTGAGTACCCTGGGGTGCCTAATTTTTTCTTTTTTTAGTTATTCTCTTAGTTTCACATATATTTGGTAATGTCTGTCCCCTGGTCAGCTTACCTCAGTTAAATAAAAATAGATTTAGCCATTCAGTCAACTAGTCAGAATTACAATATCTTAGTTTATATTTGATTTATTGAGGAAGTATGGGTAAATTGTAATTTGAAGAAAATAGCTTGAAATATTTTAGACAAAATCTGCCATAAAAATATAACTATAAGGGATCTATAACGAGCAAACATAATTATCTTTAGTTAATCTGATCTAACTTTATGGCCTTTAACTATTATGTACAAGTTGATCATTAAAAGAAGACTGCATTGTAAGATGAAAATTAAGAAAAACATGGAATTACAATTTGGGCAAAAGCGCCAAAATTTCATAACTTGGAACTCAGAGAGTGATTGCTTAAGAGTGACACTTCAGATATCTGATAAATTATATGTGGAAGTCAAATCATTAATAAATTTATTGATATAACCCTGTTTTGCACAAGGGATTTTAATACCATGATTTTAAAATTGACCTTTTTTTCAAATTGAGGCAAAAAGCCAATATAACATGAAAAATAACAAAATATAACATTTTCCCACATTTTACCCATGTCAGAGATAAAAACTTTCCATGTTTTTTACTATATAAAATGGTTTCCTGTATATATATGATGAAAATTCTCATGTAGGGGTACTGAGGTATAATTACCAACGTTTGTGGATTATATTGTCTTATCATGTATGATTAATCATTTGTTTGCTTAAACATATAAGTGGTTGCTTATAAATGTAAAGACCTTATGACTCTTAACGTTGGTGATGATAACCACTATGCTTTGATGCAATTACCCTACTATCCTTTTTTGGCGTGGTATATTTGTCCCAAGGTTGACCGCCTCATTTAATTTTTATAAAAAAATGCTCATGTACTATATGATTAAATACAGTTAGAATATTTTAAGTCCCAAGATGAGGCAGATTTGAACCTAAACAAGAATATATGCTTAATTATTGCCCAAAACGATTAGTATAAGCTGTGCAAAAATTACACCAGGCAAGCTAGATACTGAAGAAATGGAATGATTTAGATAAGGCAACTTGGCGATCCAGAACAACTTAGGCAGTTGTTGTCAGGGATATAGCTAAATGTAAGAAAACTGGGCTTCCAATTAGGTGTGACAAAACCCATTGTAATTCCCAAAAAACAGGGAGAAAAAAAATTAAATTAATTTATTTTAAGCAAATCTCTGATCTATATTGAAAGATAATGATCTTGAATAGTACCCAGCGCTCCCACAAAGACTAAAAAGGGCTGTGACGGGCTAACTGGTGGTTTACAGGTACTGCATCAAGGTTTGGGAGGGACAGAATGGAGACAACTCTAGGGATCTGCGGGTGGGCATCATACACAAAATAAGACTTCATCTTTTTTTGGAAACTTACATAATAGCAGAATCTAATTCGAATTTGTGTTTGGCATCATTATCTTCCCAGTATGTCGCCAGATCTATTGTGAGGATGCCACCTGCAGCATAGTATTTAGAATGATTGAGTGTATTATGTTCATTTCCCAGGCGGTTATTTGAACTAAAAAATGGTATGAGGGCGTCAGCATCTTCAGAGAACAACTTAAAATAATTACGTTTTTTAGACTATAGGAAAAAATGTATTGGCACTGACTACAAAAATGATGCACCATATATACTATG
>JAKSZP010014917.1:0-72599 GCA_022478985.1 Massospora cicadina | reverse complement strand
GATTCAAGCCAAACATGGCTGCAATTAGGGCAATATCTTTAAAATAAACTCAAAGTATAAATATATGAATTTTAAGTTCTTTTATCTAATATTGGACCAGGTTGATAGAAAACAGAACTGAGAAGCCTCCAGCTTCCAGTTCCTTCCCTATATACACAAGCTACAAGCTAATATAAAATATAACACAAGATTATGGTGCTAATCTGACTGATGCTTGGTGTAAACCTTACAGCAGGATCGCGGAATCCTCACTCAATGGTTCTGTGCCAGTTCTGATCCTCAACAGTTCCGCGCCAGTTCCATTTTGAATCCCAAATGAACCGCAAAACTTCCAAGCACCCATTCCATTCTTGATTTGAATCCAAATCGAATCTCAAAACTACCCATGTTACTCGTTTCCCATTTTTCCTCAACTTGGACGCCCATCTTACTCCTTGGCCTCCTTCAAGCTCCTGCCCCTTAGGCGTCCTTGCCAGGACCAACGCCCCCTCCTCCTCCATACATCCAGACACAGCCTGCCCTGTCTTACCAAAGATCAGGGCAATGTGATGCTGAGGATAGAAGTCAACCGTCACACCATGGGGGAGTCCATACCCAAGAAGAGATCAGTGCTGGAGGGTTTGGGTGCCTCAGTTTGAAGGAAACAAAGGGGCCCAACAGTGCACTTAATTGGTTAGATATTTTAGTGAAAATAGAACGTCCAACTTTGTTGAAGCCCTCCTCAAGGAGGTCTGCACACAGGTTCTCACTAGTAATAATAAATTAAAAAATGTAAATGAGTGGGGGATTTTATTTAAAAAAAGATGACCAACAAGGAAGGTTGGTCTCTAAGAAACATTTTAATAAAATTTGTGGTAATCAATCTATCAGTGGAAGTGGTGCTAAGCACAGGTGCACCAATAAGTGCATACTTCCATTAGGCAGGGTAATATAGCTAGTAATTGACTGAATATGGGTTATTGATTAAAGCAAAGCTGACCAAGATGTGAATAATAAAATTGAATGAATTTCAAAACCCGTTTTTCTATCAAATGAATCTAACTGCCATCATTTTGAAGGTAAGTCATTCATTTTAACTTGATAGACGTAGTATCTGGCTGGCCATCTTGCATTTCCCCTGAACCAACCTGAGCATATCTGGCTTGCACCCAGCATTGGTTCAAGGTGTGCCTTAAGTCAAAGAGGTCCTATAACTTGGCCTTATTTGACTCTTGAAGGCCAGCTTTGTTATGGCAGTTGATCCCCTCAATAAAAATATGTAAACATGACATTAACTTCATTATATATTTATTATTCCTGGAGACATCTATTAATACTTGAGATTAAAATTGATTTTTTATTCTTCTACTTCCAATGTTTCTTTGATCTCCTTCAAGGTTATTTGTGGTTTAAGGAGATTAAATATTCAGCTCTTTCTGTGCAAGCTAAATTAAGCACTCTTCTTTTTCTTACACCTTTCTATATTTTTTCTATAATCCCACTTGATTCATAATTAGAAGTTATAGTTCTTGCAGTATTATAGTTTATTTATAAAATATCTGCAGCTTCCTTTGTAGTTTTTCTTTATTCATACAATAATCAAATAAGGCCAATGAATTTAGCATTAATGATTGTACTGTATCTAGTTCTAGCTACAAACTTATTAATTTCTCATCATCTTTGTTTTCTTTTAGTAGATTATAATCTGATATAAGTGATATACAAATATTATATAAATAGAAATAAGTGTTGAAATTGTATGCTTGCACTATTTAGCAGGAATAATATAATAAACCATTGCCAAAAAATTTGTTGAGATTGAAATAAAAACCTTAAAATTTAAATAAAAAATGTTTCAATTTATATAAAAATGTTGAAATTCAAAGTATAATATTGAAACCAATTTTCATAATAATGAAATCAATTTGCATAATGTTAAAATCAATTTGCAAAATGTTGAAAGTGAATTAAAAATGGTATAAATAAATAATTTTATTTTAGTTTTTTTTCATACCAGATTTACTGTTAATTTAAAAATAAAAAAGTTTTATAGGAGAAAGTGCAATATAATTTATCCATTATGACAACATAATAAAAATTTGATATAGTTGCCCACTTTCATGAAGGTATCTGCCTAAAATTTTCTCATATTTTACTAGAAAGTGAAAAGTTTGATAACTTAACTTGGTACTATTTGTAACTCAGATCATTAAAAATGCAATCAAATTCTCTCTGTATGATCCCGATGCCAAAAAACCTTCTGTAGTGCCACAAAATATGTTATGCTCCCTTAACTGTTTGTTTGAGCTAAAGAGCAATTGATAATTATATCTAAGAACTAAATACATTGATGAATTTAGTAATAAAAATGATCTTCTTTTAAATTTATAGCTTTTTTATGACAACCATCCATAATTATATTCCTACTTGTATGCTATCTAAAGTTACTTGATGTATAGTGACCCTTTAACAAAATCTTCTCATTTGATATGTCTAATTTGGCTTTATACTGTTGAGATTTTGAGCTTGACCAAGTATTATGGATCAATCTAATTCATTTATTTATTTATTTGAGCCAAGACAACCAGGGGACAGGCATTACCAAAAGTATGAAAGAATCAACATGAAACTAAGCATGGTCATCTCCATTGAAGAAAGTTTTCACCTTTGGATTGGGACTCAGATTCTTCTGGTTGCATCATGGGTAAGGTTTTAGTGTTATTAGACCTACTAACTGCCAATAGCTTCCTTTGGCTGGCACCCTAATCAATGTGCAAAGGGCAGAATTTGAACCAGCAACCTTCAGGTTGGTGGCCATACGCCCTACCAACTCGCCTTCCACCCCCTGGTATCAATTAGAATTTTTACTTAGTAATTCATTTACTTACATATTATAAAAGTTATTTATTGGTACTCATCACCACATCAGTGACCATTTAAGTAGCCAGATTGGCTATAGACTAGTTATCTATTCTCGCTGAATTATAGTTTGGAATAAAATTTAATTGTATATTGTACCCATGCGTTTTCAGTTGTAATTACAATTATTTAATTTAAACTTCAGAAATTCTGATATTTCAAAGCTAATAGATTTTGGTTACTATTTAAAATTCTAAAGATACTACAGTTATGGATAGGATCCAAGTCAGGGTTGATAGAAGATGTCAGAGAATTAACCACTAAATAAGCATGTTTGTGGGCCAATTAAATGATCCCTGGAAGGATAGTCTATTGAGTGGGAATCACAGAGATCTTATAGATAATTTGAGGTACTTAATGAATTGGTCAACAGCTCAGACAGGGCAGATAGTGAGATGTTGAGTTTGATATTACAAGTGAAGTCAGCAAATTTACAAGATTATGAGACCTATACTTTTTCCTGGAAGTACAATTGAGATTATAGTATATTGTGAACATGAATAGATAACTTATCCCGCTTCTATTATAATCTTGAACTGGTATTCAGTCATCATATAGATATACCATGGAGAGTTTGAGATAATTTTTGACTTCTATAAACAGCTAAAATCATTATGTCAGTTTTAAAATTCTGGTGCTCACTACAGGGGTCATTGAGTCTTACAAACTTAAAAAAAACTTCAATATAGTTTTATAGTAAGAATACAGCTGCTTTGTTATTGGCTTCAGCAACAAGTACCAACATAATCTAATGGACTTAGGAAAGCCAATATTTAATTACTTTTAGATGAGCAGGTTAGAAAGCAAAAGAGTTGATATCAACTCCATTTAGATAATACTTTACAAATCATTAGCATCCTAAAATATGTAACAAATAGATAGTATGTCTAGTGCACATGCTAAGAGGAGAAAGAATGGCTAATACATGAATACTGACTAATTTCTTCATACATTAATGAAATAAATATGAGTATGTTCCAAAATACATGCAACATTAAATTAACAATCAAAACTACTTCCTATTTAAGTCTGAGGGAGCGCCCCTCTATTTGAACCAGGTGGCATTCCTGTTTCCATCAAAAAGGGCTGAGAAAGCAAGATGTCTCTCTTGTCTCCCAGGGCGACCTCACATATGTGTGGACAAGTGTTGGGTAAAAGCTTACCCTTTAAGGACCCCACCACCCAGACTAATATTTGTAAGTATTGGGGAGCGCCCCCATCATTTGGATTGGGGGTACGTACCTTTCCAATCAAAAAAGGGTTCAAGAAGGGCAGCTACCCTCTTGTCACACAGGGCGACCTTGCACATGTGGTGGATGAGCGTTGGGTAACAGCTCTCCCATTGAGGATCCTACCATCTGTTACAGTACTAACTTCAAATAAATTAATACAACATTAAGGGGATTTGTGCTGAGCTTTTGGGGAGTCGGCATTCTCTTGGAATGAAAGGAGGAATACAGTTGAGGGCAACAAGACTTCATCATCAATATCTGAGAGCCCTAAATCATTGGAAACAAGGCCCAAAGGGCGTGTAACTTTGTATAATAAAGTATTTAATGTCAGCTCTTTGGCAAAACTCTCCAATAGCATCAGGCCACTGGGAAATGCTGATGCAAGTTTGAAACCCTCCCCAGCAGTATTGTAATTCCTCAGCCAATAATTATAGTTTGGTCTAATGGACTCTGGAGCAACTGTGTGTGGGCAAGTTGGGCATCCCAAACTTGTGCCTGACCTCATGGGACCGCCCTTATGTGGTATGGCCTTAAGAGGTTCCTGATGCCCATTAAGTGAGACACCATCGCTCTAGTCATCAAAGCTAAAAATTAGGCAATTCAGGCATCCATGGATGAATTTAAAGCAACTTGTCCCACCACTGACAGTTTTGAAGTCACTTCTAATTAATTTATTTTTCCTCTCGCTCAAAGTTCATCAGGTTAGGCGAATCCTGAGGTTCCCAATCCTGATTTTTTCTAAGTTAGTCCCCTAATTGATTGTCTATTTAAGCAGTCATAACACACTGAGAAAATTGACAGTTGATTTTCTAATTTTTAAAATTCAATAAAAACAATACCAAAATCTGTTTTTTATCTTTATGACGAAATTAAAAACCTCCCATTCTAATCTCACTTTTCACAGCGCCCAAACCCACGGACCTTGTGGTTGAGACAGCCTGGTTCGTTGCAGGGTTGTTTTTCACAATTATAACCTTTTGGGGTTTTCTGGTAAATTTTCTCACTACACAAGTTTAACGTCATTCAGGTAGCAGTACCTCTGGCATTTGGGCTTGCCATCTATGTGTTTGGGCATCCATACTGGCAGGCTGGTCTAAACTTTATCTGCTGCCATCATGCATTATCAACTGCCCAGTATTTTCTTCCATTTCCGCCCTTCTCATTGAGATGGATGAAGCAGTGCTCAACTTTTAACAGATGAATTACTGTTGGTATCCCGTTTTTGTTGTTTGTCTGACTAATTGCAAATTTGTATGCTTCTTCAAGAAGGGTTGTGATGGAGTTTTGCTTTGGCTGCAATTCCCCAGTGCCTTTAACGTTTTACTCAGTCCACCATCAAAATGTGATCTTCATGTTCGAAGCTGCTAACATGGCCTCAGTTTTTGATTCCAGCTCAGAATCAGTATCCATATTAATTCTAAAAACTGACGCTGACCCATGCCCATGTTAGTTTATTCTATACCAGCTTATAAATCATCAAGTACTGCCTGGAGTGAAAATTTTCAATCCCTTTGTCATGCCAGTTATTCTACTATCGCAAACCTTGTTATTTCCTCTTATCTGGTTGCAAGATCTTTCTTATCAATAGACATGATCAAATCTGCCATTAAACAGAATTCCGCCTACTTATTACCAAAAAATTAGTATTGAGGCACACCAGGTTTCTTTCAAGGCATTATTTGACATGGGGGCAGCGGGTAACTTCATGAGTATGGAATTAGTCCAGCAGCTTAATTTGGATTTGGACATGAGGCCATTGGTTTTGGTTGCATCATTGGTTGACTAACCCTCCTTCAGAGTATGGTGGCCCATGCCTTTCTCAGTCCATCAGTTTAGTTTTTGTGATTGCTTCTCTGCAATGCCAACCTTGTGTTCCCAGTAATTTTACGTGTGGGTTGGTGGCGTCAGCAGCATATGAGATTCCACCTGGAGACAAACATGCTGTTCTTCTCCAACAATCAGGTGGAGGGCGAGTTTTCGTTGTTGGACCCTCACCAATCTTGTGGCTGTGGTTCTATTACAGCCTTTGTTTCCCCTGTTGGGCTTACGTCAGGTTTTACCGCTGAGTTGATGGGCTATCAGAGCATCTTTGACTCTTACAATGCTAACCTCCTTCCCCTCATACAAAACCTATTTTACATTGTCAGACAATGGTGCAAGTGATTGATATAAACTGTCCACTGTACCCACATAAAGCGGAGGAGGATGTGTCCCTCAATGTATGAGTAAAACGAAATGCTCAAGAAGAGTTGGTTGCTCCAGAATATATCTTCAGTTTCCTATCCCATTTTCTTTGCCAAAAAGGCAGATGGGTCACTTCGTCCCTGTGTGGATTATGGGCACCTCAATAAGATAACGGTCCATGACCCCTACCCACTTCCATTGGAGAAACCATAGGCCAAGCAATTGCCAAGTCGCAGGTGTTCTCAAAATTGATCTTTTGAATGTCTTTAATCAAATTTGGGTGATAGAAGGTCAGGAATGGCTTACCACTATCCCAAAAAAGAGGAAATTTTAATTTGAGTGATGCCCTTTGGGCTGAAGAATGCACCCTCAACATTCCAGAGAATGATCAATAGCGTTCTAGGGGATCTCATATTCTCATGAGCAGACGCTTATATTGATGATATTCTGGTACATTCCACCTCCCCCAAACAACATGTAAAGGATTAGGAGGTGGTAGTGACAGTCCTGCATAAAGTTGGCTTGTTTGTCAAGCCATCAAAATGCAATTTTTATTGGGAAAAAGGCACCTACTTTGTACTATCATCTTGAATGAGAATGCCATCCCACCCAGCAAGTTGGACGCCATCTGCAAGTGGTCCCCTTCAACAACCCATAAGCAATTAATAAGCTTCTTAAACATTATATGTTTGAAGAAATTCTCCCCTTCAATCTCACAGTTGGCCGCACCACTGCATCTGCTTACTGGAAAAAACATACCTTTCCGCTGGACGCCTGTGTGCCAGAAGGAATTTGATTCTATTGAAGAGGTGTTATTGTCACCACCAATCCTCAAGCACATGGATCCTTCCAGACCCTATATTGTGGCATGCAATGCTTCTTCCGCCACGGTAGGGGCTGTCTTGCTCCAGGAGCATGATTTATTGAAACACCAGGTTGCTCACTATTTGCGCAAGGTTTCTTCAACTGAGCAATCCTGGTTTATCTATGACAAGGAGTTGGCAGCTGTGGCGTGGGCCTTGACACACTGGTGATATCTCTTACAGGGTGTTCAGCATGAGTTAACTGTGCAAACTGACCACCAAGTGCTACTAAATTTTTGCAAGCCACGGAAGTTGGCGCACCATCAGGCCCAAAGCTACCAGGACTTGTGTAGCTTCAACTTCAAATATGAGTTTGTGAAGGGAGCCATGAACATCATTCCCAATTTTTCAGTCGCAATCCCACACTTTGCCCAACAGATTCAGATGAAGCAGATCTTATTATGGTCGTTCCCCCCACTCAAATCTTGTCCATTGTAACTCCCATGATTTCAGCAGCTGACTTAGCTCCATATGCACCTTTGGTGTCACTGGTCTTATTTGTGCAGTTGGAATGCTCAAAAGGGGTGTACCTTATGGAGCGGTTGTCCCTCCCTGCTTCCAAGCATTCCTTATATTCTTTGGCCAAGGGGATCATCCAGTTTAGGTCGCAGGTGTGAGCCCCTCCTCTCCTCAAAGCTGAAGTCATTCAAGCTTTATGATTCACCAGCAGTCATTCACATGGGGAACAAGAAGTGCATTGATTTAGTTAAACGTACCTTCTTGGCTTGACTTATCAAAAGACATTCTAGCTTGGATTGTATATTGCATGATGTTAAGAATTTTTCATTCTCATTATTAGGTGACTTTATTAGTCTGCCAGGCCAAACAGTATGAAGACTGCTGGTCCTTGCTATTTCACAATCATTGACGACCTTTCCCTATAAATCCGCAGGGCAACCCATCAACCCAACAAGTTACAACTACTTCTCCTTCTGAGGCTTGACCACAAATTATAGCTCAGAGGTCCTCTTTGGAACTTATCCAACGATTACAGTTCAGCGGCCTCTACTGAATCCCTCAGGGTTTCCCTTCAATATTTTCAGTCCATCATAGTTGCTGCTAGTTGCCCAAGTTCTTGCGGGGTTTCCATCTAGTATAAAGTTGGGAGTTAGTTGCGCTAATCACTCCAGGTTTTTTATTCCAGCACCTAACCTCTGGGGATCTTGATTCCCACCTCTATAAGCTAAGCAAAACTCTTTTCACTTAAAACTCAATATAAATGGGCAAATGAATGATTATATACTTATTAAGATGGAGATCAAACTATTTTATAGGAATTTATTGCCCGTCCACGTCATTGGCATTTATTACCAGCGTCGTCAGCACAATGTAATTTTCCCTGCTTAGCATTTGTCAGCACTCTCATTGGAGATACTCATCATCCATAATTGTCCATGATTATATCAAACCTCAATTTGTTGTAATCCAATTCAATTAAATATTTTGACATTCTTGGCATAAGTCGCTGGTGTCAAATTAAACCAAATTCTTTCAGGGATCATTCCCAAAAGCTCTCATGAAGTCAAAATAGTGTTTCGACTTAGTTAATTATTATTAATTGGTTTGAAATCCCTGGCATAAGTCACCAGTTTTAAAATTGACTAAAAGCTCTATTAGAATCAATTCCTGCACTTTCAATGTCAAAGTTATGCAATTCGCCATCTTGATTAATATTAATTATCTCAGCATCCTTACCCTCAGTTGCCAGTGTCAAGACCCACCAATTACTTATCAGGAAAAATCCCCAATACTTTCTTGGCCTGTGGATCAAGAAAGCTCAACTTAACCCAATGGGGAGCACAAATTGGGGTATTATCATTAAATAATGAATATAATAAGCAAACTAATTAACAATAATCCTCAATTAATGATTACATTAATTTCACTAATATATGTGAGGAATATCACCTGGTTAAAAATACCAAAACATGACTTGCGTGTAGGCCAAATTGGACTGGTTGGGTAGGAATGGACATTTGTACCCCTTGCAGCAGACAAAAGGTCCATGGACATTGGTGTCCGTGGAATTTATTGTTGAGCTACCCAGCTCCAAGGGGTTCACAGCAGCTATGATGGTTGAAGACTGTTTTGCAAAATTCTCCCTGTTTATCCCTTGCTCCTCCTCCATTACTTACAAAGAGACTGCCCGCCTATTTGTGTGTCATTTATTATCGACGTTTGGCTTCCTGAAGGAAATTTTCAGTGACCATGGTCCCAATTTATGGAACGTTTTGGATAAGCTCTTGGAAAACCTGAAGATTACGCCCTGCTGCTTCACCATGTACTATCCACAGTTGGATGGTCAAACCAAAGAGTCAACCAGACCCTGGAGCATTATCTGCAGTGCTACGCTTCAGCCGCTCAGTATACCTGGGCGGATGACCTTCCCCGCCCAGTTTGTATACAATAATGGGACACATGCATCTACGTGCTTCTACATATATGAAGCAACCTTGGGTTATAATCCTTCTTTTTTAGATGGTCTATGCCTTTGTCATGAGGTATAGGCTGCTGATGATCATGTCCAGCATATTTGGGATAGTCAGTACCTGGTTTTGGAGCATTTAACTAAGGCCATAAGAGATTAAAAACAGTTTGCAGGTTGGAAGCAGCTCCCAGCTCATGAGATAACTGTGGGTTCATATGTCATGCTTGACATGTGCCACTTACGGATGCAGGTGACCACACAGAAGTTTAAGAAAACGCTCAGGTCCCCATCTGGTGGAAGAAGACTTAGGGAATAGCGCTTCCAATTGAAGAGCCACTCTACTGGAAGCAACAGCCGGTGTTACATGTCTCTCAGCTGTCCCAATTAAAGGGAAAAATTCCAGAAGGCTCTGATCCCATTGTAATCAAGGACGTGGAGGAAGCTGTGGTTGAGAATATCTTGGCCTCCCAATGATCCTGAAGGTCAATCCAATATTTAGTCGCATGGAAAGGATTTCCAGCCTATGAGAATAGCTGGGTTGGCGCGCGGGACTGCGCTAACTGCTTGTAGCTTGTTGAAGCTTTTCCATGCCACCCACCCAGATGCTCCCTGTCCCCCCAAGGTGCTATGCTAATGGCGATTAGATTGCCCAAAGCCCATAGAAATGTGGCCCTCACTCAATTCCCCAGTGGTGGTGCCCCCCTTTGGCAAAAGAGAAGGGTAATGTAAGTTTGGGGAGCGCCATCTCTGTTTGGATTGGGGGTGTTCCCTTTTCAATCAAAAAGTTTTTAAGAAAGGAAGCTATCCCTCTCATTTCACAAGGCAAACTCAACCTTGTGGTGGATGAGCGTTGGGTTACAGCTCTTCCTTTGAGGATCCCATCACCTGTTTTAGTATTAACTTCAGGCATTTTAATATAACGAATCAAAGGGATTTGTGCCAAGCACTTAGGGACTCAACATTCTCTTGGGATGAAGGTCCAAAATAAAGTTGAGGGCAATAAGCCTACATCATCAATATATGAGAGCCCTAAATTATTGGAAACAAGGCCTGATGGTTGTATACCTTTGTTGAATAAAGCATCTAATGTCAGATCTTTAGAAAAACTTTCCAATAACATCAGGCCTTTGGGAAATGCGGATTTGAGCTTTAAACCTTCCACAGAAGTATCTCAACCCTCATCCAATAATTCTAGTTTGGTCCAACAGATGCCAGAGCGACTAAGTGCAAGAGGGTTGGGCGTCCCAAACTGTTCCCAGCCTCATGGGACTGCCCTTATATGGGTGGCCTTGGGAGGTTCCTGCTGCCTATCAGGTAAGTTACCATTGCTCTAGTCATTAAAACTGAAGAAAATCGGCAATTTAGGCATCTGTGGATGAACTGACAGCGATTTAGCCCACCACTGACAATTTCTAAGCTGGTTATATATAATCATTTTCACCCTCGCTTAAAGTTCGTCAGGTTAGGTGAACCTTGAGGGTCCTGATCCTGAGCTTTACTAAGGTATTCCCCAAATCAATAATCTATCTAAGAAGTCATGAAAAACTAAGAAAATTGACAGTTGATTTTAGAAAGCTTAAAATTTAATAAAATTTTGTGCCCAAAATCAAAATTTTTTCATGCCAAAATTATGCCTTTCATTCCAATTTTAACTTTTCCCAGCACTTAAACCCATGAGCTATGAGGGTCATGACAGACCAGTTAGTTTTGGGTTGTTTCTCACAATTATAACCTTTTGGCGTATGCTGGGTGAACTTTCTCACTACACAATTTATCTTCATTCAGGTAGCAGTGCCTTTGGCATTTGTGCTTGCCATCTGGGTGATTGGGCATCCAGATTGGCAGGCTGTTCTAAGCTTTATCTGTCGCCATCATTACATTATTGACTTTAGCTAAATTATTATGTGATTCCAGGGAATTTGTGCCTAGTTCTTGGGGAGTAGGCATCCCTATAGGAAAAAAGGAGCAAATGAAGCCAAAGGCAACAAGCCTTTGGCATCAATGCTCAAGAGCCCCAAAACCTTTGCAACAAAGCCCAATGGCACATATTTTCGGTAGACAAAGCATCTAGTGTCAATCCTTGCAAAACTTTCCAATGGCTGTAAGCCATTGAAAATGTAGTTGCAGGTTCAAAACACAACCCAGAAATATCATAACAAAGCCCAACAGGCATGTACCTTCTATGATGAATGCTCCCAATGTCAAATCATTGGAAGAACTTGATAATGATATCAGGCCATTGGGAATTTCTGACGACAGTTTGAAACCCTCACTAAAAGTATCAAAAACCTCATCCAACATTTCTCATTTGGTCCAATGGATACCAGAGCAACCGGGTATGGTCAGGTTTTGCGTCCCAAACCAGTTCTTGACCTCATAGGACCGCCTCTACGTGGGTGGCCCTGAGAAATTTCTGCTGTTCGTTGGGTGAGACTCCATCACTCTAGCCATCAAAACCAAAGAAAATAAGCAATTTGGCATCTGTGGATGAACAGACAGTGACTTAGCCCAACACTAACAATTTTAAGGTCAGTTCAAAATAATTTATATTCCACATCGCTTGAAGTTTGCCAGATTTGACTGAATCTTGAAGGTTTTGATCCCACACTTTTCTAAGCTATTCCCCAAATTCAATTGTCAGTTTAAGCAGTTGTAACACACTAAAAAATTGACAGTTGATTTTCTATTTTTAATTTCACTAAAAATTTATACCCCAAATTCAATTTTTTCCTATGACAAAATTGATACCCCCAATTCCAAACTCTTTTTTTCCCAGCTCCCAAACCCATGGGCCCTGGGGCCGTGAGCCTGGTTTGTTGGGTTGTTATTTACATATATGGCCTGCGGGCGCTTTCTGGTGAAAACTCTCCCAGCAAATTAACATCATTCAATCAGCAGCGCCCCTGGCATCTAGGCTTGCCATTTGGGTGTTTTGGCATCCAGAATGGCAGGTAAGTCTAAAACTTTATTTGCTCTCTATGACTTAATCAACCATTTAGTGTTTTCTGCCATTTCCTCCCTCCTTGTCGAGATGAATGCAGCAGCGGTCATCTTCTATCCAATAAACTTACAGTTGGTATTCTGCCTTCTGTTGGTTGCCTGTACAATTGCTTTTTTGTATGCTTCTTCATGATGATTTTGAGGGAGTTTATGCTATGGCTGCACTTCCCCAGTGCCTTTACCATTTTACTCAGTCCATCATCAAAATGTGATCTTCATGATTGAAGCTGCCAACCTGATCACAGTTTCTAATCACAGCTATGAATCAGTATCCATATTGATTCTAAAAGTTGACGCTGCCCCCGTTCCCATGTTTTTTTTCTAGCACACCTGATTATAAATTGTCGGTGGTCCAGCCTGAAGAGAAAAGATTCAACCCTTTTTGCCACACCAGTTCTACTCCTTTCCCAAACTTTGTTTTCCCCTGATTTAGTTTCAATCTTTTTATTAACAGAAATGACCACATCCGCCAATAAACAGAATTCTGCCCACTTTTTTTATTTATTTGAGGTAAGCCAACCAGGGGACAGACATTACCAAAATAGAGAAAGAAAGTATTGACATGAAACCTGAGCAGGGTCAACTCTGTCATAGAAGTTTTTTTTCACCTCTGGATCAGGACTCAGAATTTTCTGGTTACATCATGGGTAAGGTTTTTGTGTTATTATACCTACTAACCACCAATAGCTTCCTTCAGCTGGCACCCCGATTGATGTGCAAAGGGTGGAAATCGATCCCACAACCTTCAGGTTGGTAGCTGTACACCCTACCAACTCGCCTTCCACCCCCTCTGCCCACTTTTTATTACCAAGGAAATTAGTATTAGGGCACACCAGGAGTCTTTCAAGGCTTTTGGTCATTATGGGAGCAGCGGGTAAATTCATGAGTATGGAGTTGGCCCAGCAGCTCAATCTAGACTTGGACATGAGGCCATTAATGTTGGTTGCATCAACAGCTGCCTAACTCTCCTTCAAAGTTCAGTGCACCATGCCTTTCTCAAACCATCAGTTTAGTTTTTTGTGATCACTTCTCTGCAATGCTAACTTTGTGTTCTCAGTAATTTTGGGCGTGGGTTGGTGGTGTCAGCAACATGTGATAATCCACCTGGAGACAAATACGCTGTTCTTTTAAAAATCATGTGTAGGGCGAGTTTCCAATTCTGGACACCCTCATTAAAGATTGTTGTTTTGGTTTTATTACAACCCTCATTTCCACTGTAGGTCTTCCACTGAATGTTCAATAAGTGTTGACGGGATATCAAAGTATTTTTGCTTCTGAGAAGGCGGACTGCCTTCCCCCACATACAGAATGTGACTTGGGTTTCTAGATAATAATGCAGGTGTTGAACATAATATGACCCACTGAACTCGCATACAGCGGAGGAGGAGGCTGCGTTCAATGCATGGCTGGATGACATTCTTATGAAGGGTTGATTGCTCAAAGAGAAATCCCCTGTTGCCTCTTTCATTGTCTTTGCTAAGAAGGCAGATGGTTCCTTTTGTCACTGCGTGGATTAAGGAACATAATTTAATTCACATTACACGATCCCTACCCACTGCCTATGTATCATACAATTGGCCAATCAATTGCCTAGTCACGCGTGCTCTCAAAAACTCAAATTAGTTAGTGCCTTTAATTATATCTGGGTGATGGAAGGTCAGGAATGGCTTAACGCCATCCAAACAAAATGAGGCATATTCTAATTTTGAGTGATGCTTTTTGGGCTAAATAAATGCGCCTGCAACATTACAAAAGATAATTTATATTATGATAAGTGATCTCTGATTCACCTGTGCGGTAGCATATATTGACAATATCTTGGTACACTACCCTACTCCCAAGCAACATGTGAGGGACTTGTAGGTGGTCGTGGCTGTTCTGCACAAGGATGGCCTGTTTGTCAAGCCTTCAATATGTGAGTTTTACTGGGAGAAAGTCATCTTCTTGGGCAATCTCATTTAAAAAATGAATACGTCATTTCACCCATTAGCTGTACGCCATCTGCAAATGTCTGACTCCAATAACTTAAATACAAATAAGAAGTTTCTTGAGCACTATCATATTCCTAAAGAAATTTTCTAACGCCCTATCCCAGTTAGCCTCCCCACTCCACTCGCTCATGGGTAAGACTATCCCCTTCCATTGGACGTGCAAATGCCAGAAGGTATTTAAGTTAATTAAGGAGGTTTTTCGTCACCCCCATTCTTAAGCAAGCAGATCACACCAAACCCTAGGTTCTAACATGCAATGCGTCATCCAATGCAGTTGGGGCTGCCTTGCTCCAGGAGCAAGATGGGTTGGAACATCCAATTGCTTAATTTTCCCGCAAGTTCTCTTCCACTGAACAATCCTGGGTCATCTACAATAAGGAGCTAGCAGCCGTGGCATGGGCCATGAACCACTGGCAGTATCACTTGCAGGGCGCTCAGCATGGGTTAAATGTGCAAATGGATCATAAAGCCCTTCTTTATTTCCACAAGTCACAGAAGTTAGCACACCGGAAGGCCCAAACCTTCTAGGATTTTGTCATGGAAACGGCAGAAGAAGTTTAGAACGGCCTGCCAGTCAGGATGCGCAAGCACCCAAAAGAAAGCCAGAATGCCGGAGGCATTGCTGCTTGAATGACGTTGTATGGAGCCGGGCATTGGGAAATGATAAATTGTTGGTGTAAGACAATAGTGAATATCATCCCAAGAATGAACCAAATTGAGGCTTCCCCAGACCCTGGAGGTCTTGCTGCAGGGGGTGGAACCACAGGTATGGTTTCAACAAGATCTCCAGTATACAGGGTTAATTTGACTGGGGAGACAAGGAGGCGGATCCTTGCTTAAAGAAAGTGGATATAAGGCCACAAGATCACAGTATATTGTTGACAAAAGTTCATAACGACAGGGTTAAATTTTCAGAAGTATCTAGCTTGCATAATCCAGTCTATAACGGTGGGGACCATAGTGACCATGAGTAACAGTAGAGCCCATCTGGTATATGGACTGATGTGCCACCAGGGAAAAGCCATCAGGAATGCGGCCAGAAGGAAATCAAGAAAATCAAAATTGATTGTTTTTTTTTCAAAAATTTTATTGCAAAGGAGAGTGAAGAAAACAAAAAAAAACTCTCAGTCAATGCAACTGATTAAGTAGTCAATTGATGCGGGGACAAGCTGGGATCAAGACCCTCAACTTCAACCTAACTGGCAAATTATTCAGGAATGGGGAGGATAAGTTTACTGAGAACTGACATCAAAGAATTTGGTGGCAGGCTGATTCACTGTTGGTTTGACCTTGAACATCTGAACTAAAGCTTGGCTATGTTTCCAACAGTTGGCGCGACAGCATTTGACCTGACAAGCAGTTGGAATCCTCCAAGGCCACCCCACATAGAGGCGGTCCCAATTGGTTGGGAACAGGTTTTGGATGCCCAACCCGCCCATGCCCGGTCACTGGGCTATTTGTTCAGTCAAAAGCATTGCATCAGCCACAATGCATAATTTCTAGAAAAGAGCTTTGAACCCTCGTTGGCGGTGCCCAATACTATTACCTGCCCATCAGGGATGATCCCCGATGATTTTGGGAGGGGGTTGATTTTTACAATCATAGTGTTAGCTGAATTGAAACCATTGACGATTCTGGACAATAGATCAGTCTTCATCCCTTTTTGACTACATGGAATACAAACATCGGGCTGATTCCCACTTTATTTTGGACTGATTAATTTCATTTCAGCGATCTTAGTACAGATTTTACTGATTAACTGTACTAGTTCAGCCAAGGTGAGTGTGGGCACCAGGGGAGGAATCCAAAGAGGAAGGGCTGTTACCCAACGCTTTTCTACCATGTGGGTGAGGTCGCCCTGGGTAACAAGGGGTACAGCCACCCTATTCAATACCTTCTTAATTGGGAACACTAAAAGGGCCCAATCAACGCCAGGGGATGTTTTTTTGGGAAATACAGATTTGTGCAGCTCAACTTCAAATATGAGTTTTTGAAAGGGGCGTTTAATTTTCTTCCCAACTCCCTAAGCTGCAATCTCACACATTGCTCAGCTGACTCAGATGAGGCGGATCTTGTCACAGTCATTCCCCACTCAGATTTTTTTCCTTTTTACCTCTCATGGTTTTGGCAGCAGACTTAGCTCCAGATGCGCCCCTAATTATTATATGTCCTAGCAGCGCAAATGGCCTGCGTGGAAGATATGGATCTTATGGAGTGATTATCCTACCAGATTCAAACAGTCCTTAAATTCTCTGGAAGAGGTGCTCATTCAATTTCAGTCATGGGTTTGAGTTCCTCTTATTTGTTCTAAAGTGATTCAGGCTCATCACAATCCTCTTGCAGTTGGACATCCCTTAAATAAGAAGTTTATTGATTTAATCAAGTGTACATATAATTGGAGGTTTGTTGAAGGATGTTCCTGAATGGATTGCAGACTGTGTAACATGTGTGTGGTCCAAGTCAGACCAGTCTGCCAGGATGGCCTCTTACATTTCCTACAGCAGAAAGAGGGGCCATGGATATTGGTATTAAAAACTTAATTATTGAACTTCCCAGTTCTAATGGGTTTACAGCAGTGGTGGTGGTCATCAACCGTTTTAAAAAATTTTCCCTATCTATCCCATGCTCCTCTGCTATTACTTCTGAGGAAACTGCCTGTCTTCTTGTGCGCCACATGTTTTCTATGTTCAGCCTCCCTCAGGAGATTGTCAGTGAATGCGGGCCCTAGTTTATGGCACAATTCTGAAATGAGCTCTTGGCAATATTGAAGATTATGCCCTATCACTCCACTGTGTACCATCCCCAACTGGATGGCCAAACTGAATGGGTCGATAAGATCCTGGAACAAAGCCTGCAGTGCTACTCTGCAGCTACTTAGGATACCTGGGCTATTGAACTTCCTCTCGCTCTTTTTATATAATAATGGAATGCATGCCTCTGCTAGTTTCCCCCATATGAAGTAACTTTGGGGTACAAACCCTCATTTCCAGTGGGTCCAAACCTTTACCCAGAGGTACCAGCCACCACTGACCACGCTCAACACATTTAGCCACATAATACTTGGTCTGGAAGCATCTAATCAAGGCTATAAGTGACTTAAAATGGTTCACATTTTGGGCTAGTCACAGCTCATGAAATAAAAAGTGGGTTCATATGTCATGCTTAACATGCACCACTTGCAGATACAGGTACACTTGTGCAAGTTTGCAAGTAAATGCTCAGGACCACATTTGGTGGAAGAAGACTTAGGAAATGGCACCTTCCGTTTGAAATTGCTCCTCACTGGAAACAACATCTAGTTTTCCATGTCTCTCAGCTATCCCCATTCAAGGGAACAATTTCAACAGAGCCAGAGCCCATTGTGATCAAGGGTGTAGAAGAGGCTGAAGTCAATGGCATCCTGGCTCCCATGTTCATGACGTTTAGGTCAATACCTAGTCACGTGGAAAGGCTATCTGGCCTATGAGAATAGTTGGATTGACGTGTGGGACTGTGCCAACTGCTCAGAGATTGTTGAGGATTTCCACACCACCCACCCAGATGCACCACGTCCTCCCCAAAAATCACTACTCTAATGGCAACTAAGTTGCCTAAGGACAATTAAAAATGTGGCTCTCGCTCAATTACCCAGTGGTGGTGCTACATCTTTGGCAAAAGGGAAGGGTAATGTAAGTCTGTGGGAGCGCCCCCTCCACTTGGACTGGGTGGCATTCCCATTCCCATAGAAAAAGGGCCAAGAAGGTAAGCTGCCCCCTCATCTCCCAGGGCAACCTTGCCCATGTGGTGGATGAGCGTTAGGTAACAGCTTAACCTTTAAGGACTGTTAGTTTTTTGGCTTAACAGCTTGATTCCGAAGAGTTGGTTTACAAAGGGTATTAGCCACTGAGAAAACAAATTGGATAATATGAACTTCGCCAACTCTAATAAAAACCCAATAAATAATATATGGAGCGATTTTCCCCTATCAACACTTTATTAACTGCTAATAATTGCAGACTTATCTGCCAAAAACTACTAAAAACCTCCTCCTCTCAATCTTTCACTCAACTCTTAAATCTTGATCTCCCAAGCTGAATGCATTTTCTGCTTGGTGATCTCCTACTCGTTTTCCCTTTTTTAGAAGTTTTTGTCTATCTCAAGGCTTTTTCAGAATTTCCTCAATTCTCTGAATTATCACTGCTTCGGTCAATTTGCTTTTCATCCATATAACTTTTCAGTTCAATCTTGATATTCATCTCAACTCTAATTTCTGATCTACCAGAATGCATAGCATATTGTCAAGTCATATTAACTTCTTGACATTACCCCCTTTGACTGGAAAATATGCTCCTATTGCTTATATTCTTGAAGGAACTTCGTGTGAACTCAGTTGGTAATCTGACCATTCACAGGTTCCTTAATGGTGTAGGCATCCATTCCAATCTTCTTGATTATCTCAAATGGCCAAGCTTAGATGTTAGAGAGCTTGTTTTTCCACCAAAATCCGTGTTGGTCATGGCACAAGAATGATCTCCTACAGCAAACAGCAGAAGTCCATTACATCTCTTCTGGTCAGCTTCCTGATCACGAATTTTCTTAGCCAAACTGGTAGAATAGGCTTCCGTTTGTAAATTAATTAGAATTTCTGTTAAATCTATCAAATAACTCTGCGGTTCCACATTGCCAGTGTCCTCTACACATGGTTAAAGCAGGGCAGTCAGGGCTGGATGTCTACCATAGGGCAGATAAAAAGGGCTCTTGCCGGTGGATGAGTGATAGCTAACATTATATGAAAACACAGCTGTAGATAGAAGGGTACTCCATTACGAGGGTCAATACTTTACCAGCTTATAGAGTATGTTCACTATAGTTTCTTTGACCCATTCCAACATTCCATTCAATTTCAGATGGAAGGTGTAGTCAAAACTCCGCAGATCTCCATCAACTCATTAAACTTGGGCAAGATGTGCAAGGTGAAATAATTTCCGTTGTCCATCAAGATGAACTTCAGGCATCCATGCCACTGTATAACACACTCCATAATTACCTTGGCTGTAGTGACCGCTCCCAAGTCATCAATTTCTCTGGATTTCACCCATCTTGTCAAATGATCAATTTCTACAATTATATACTTAGATTGGTTTGCTCCAGTTAGCAGAAGTCCCACTACATCAAGGGAAACGGTATGCCAGGCGTACTGAGGCTTAAAACAGCTGATATGTGGTCTTCTTGTGGAAAGGTTTCTCCACTTGACACTGATGGCAACAGCTTACCGTTTCCAGCACAACATAATGCATGATCTCCCAATAGTAGTGAGGTTGCAAAAACTCCAACATTTTCTGCAATCCTCCATGTCCTACCGCTGAATGGCATCCATAATATCATAGGTCTAGTGGAAGGTTTAGGAAAACTCAGCGTCAAGTCTCCAATCCGCTTATATAGTCCCCCGTCACATAGGAAAGTATCCTGCCTAAGTTCATCTAGCACTTTGATCACTTGCGGCAGCTCATCATGGTATTTGTCCACCACCATCTTCTCATACATAATTTCAGCCAAATTTCGCCATAATAGAAACCATTGGTAGTCATTAAAGACAATCCACATTTATATGTTTTGCTCCCAGCCAGTGTTTAATCATGAGATCATACGCCTGGAGCTTCAGTGCCCAACGTGTGAGCCGTCCTTCAGGTTCATGGAGGTTTTGCAGCCAATGCAAGGATGCATGATATGTCACCACTTGGAATTTACCCCATGTAGATATTTAAAGCTGTTTACTCACAAATCACCTCCAAGCACTCCTGCTAAGTCACAGTGTAGTTCTGTTCATGACAGTTTAAGCTTTGACTGCAAAACGTGACAGGGTGCTCAACGCCGTCATCATCCTTTTGGGATAATACTGCCCCTACAGATGAGAGCAATGCATCCATTTGTACTATGATTTTTTTTTCAAAGTTGGGGTATTAAAAATGAGTGCACTTGCCAACATGGCTCATAATACATCAAAAGCAAATTAGCATCATTCCATCCGGTCAAAAGTGGCATTATTCTTGAACAACTCAAAGAGCGGTGCTCCAATACAACTGAAGTTAGGAATGAACTGACAGTAGTAAACGACCATCCCCAAGAACACTTGGATATTATGTTTATCACCTGGGTGGGTCATCTTGCTTATTGCTTCCACCTTTGCTGGATGAAGTTTAAGCCCTTTTAAATTCACTATGAACCCAAGATATTCTAAATGCCCTTTTAAAAAGTGACACTTCCAAGGCTTGATTATGATATTAGTGTTAATGATTCAGTGGAACACTTATTCCAGATGGGCAAGATGCTCTGTAAACGTTTGTGAGAACATGTTGATATCATCGAGGTAAACTAAGATGAAAGCTTAAATTCACCTAAAGTCTTATCCATAGCACGCTGGAACGTAGTTGGGGCGTTGAACAAATCCTGTGGCATATGAATAGGATGGGTTAACCCCTTCAAAGTGATGATAGCACATTTCTCCAATTCCATGATGGCAATTCAATCTGCCAGTATCCCAATATCAAATACATGGTGGAAAAATAATTAGCCCCTCCTAATTGATATAATATGTCATCAATCCGCGGAAGGGGGTAGGAATCTTTCTTTGTTATGCTATTGAGCTTTTGATAGTCATTGAACACCAAGTTTGTGCCATCTTTTTTCTTTACAATGAGCACTGCCGATGCCCATGCACTCTTCAATAGCTCTAGCATCCCTTGTTTGAGCAGTTTATCTAACTCATTGGAGACAACCTCTTCTGCCGCCTTTGAGCATCTAATAGGCCGCAATTAAATAGGAGGGTGATCCCCCATATCTATCCATGCACAACCTCTTAGGCGCACCCCAAATCATGATCATCATATGTGAAAATATTTTGGTATTTTTCAAATAAAGCTATAGCCTTATCTTGCTGTTCTGCTGACAATCCAGTTAGCACTTTCTCATTAAACCACTGTCATTATGCTGAATGATGAATTTGCTGTTAGGCTAAGGTTCTACCATGATCTAAAATTATGAACTTGACGAACCTTATCAATAGGGGCCAAGTGTAGATAAGCCACCATTTGGTGCCACTGGATCGTTATTGTCTCCTTATGTAGGCTCATTAGCAGTACCTTCACCTCCCTCATTTCCTGGTAACAGTAGCCCTGGAGCCACATGTGGTTCAAGCCAGGATTGCTGGTGAGGCCCCAAAATATCCTCATATAGCCCTTCAGGGACGTCGATTTCAAGCTCAGTTCCTATTATGCACTAGTACCCAGATGGTAGGCTCAAAGCGCTTTCTTATAATAGAATACCTTTATACTCATAGATCTAGGTGGGGAGTGCTCTGATTCTCCGCTTCATTTTGCCAATATTGGACAGGAATCACCCCATCACTGTACACCAAATTGATTTGACTAGAGCGGAATGGATCAATTGGGATTCCTCTGGAGGTAAAGTAAATGGAACCTGCTGTCCCAAAATACTAAATGTTTCTTTTTCCATATTGACCACATCTCCAAATCTCCTCATGAGTGCAGCACCAAATATCATATCATAGTTATTATTTGATAGAACTACCGCTGAGAGGAAGCCCTAAATGACACAAATCACAAAGGTAACGCGCTTTATGCTCCTTCAGACACAGCGCTCTGTGTCCCCGCGGTCCCATATACTACTCTGTGATCCACATCCGGCTTCAGTTGAAGCCTAGCCACAAGCCTGATAGAGATTATATTAACTGGGGCACCAGTGTCTTTAATAGCTCGGATTCTTGTGTTCTGAACGAAAACTTCAAAGTAGGTGCACTCCAAATAAGAAGAAACATCAGTGTTTACTACATGGACGTCCAAAGGCTTTTTTTACCAAGGAAGGAGGATATGCCTATACTGACATGAGGATACTCCAAAGCAATTTTTTCAACTGGAATTGCTACGTTAACCCCACTAGAGAGGTACTGTCCATTGAGGGTCCTGCGTTGCTATGCCGGTTTGTTCCAGGATGTGCATGAATATGGCTTCTGCACATCACGGCAGAACTCAGAGCTTGGAGGCGAATAACCACTCTCTTGAATGAAGGCTGGGGTATCTGACAGAAGCTGTCGGCATGACAAGTCATCCAGCCGAGTTTTAAGTCCAACGCAAAGAGACTCTTGAGAATTGTAAGGGACAATCAAATTCAATTAGCGGAGGTAGAGCGTCCCATATCTACTCTGCTTGAGCTTTTCCCTTCTCAATATTCCCAGACGGCACCACATACACCAGCTAGTTGCCAGGGCAATTACCCGCATAATGCCCTCTTCATCCACAAAAGAAGCAAGCATCCATAAAGGGCTCACGTCTATAATTTGCAGCGGGAGGACTGGTTTGAAAATTAACGTTAGTATTG
Source organism: Massospora cicadina (assembly GCA_022478985.1). Lineage (NCBI taxonomy): Eukaryota > Fungi > Entomophthoromycota > Entomophthoromycetes > Entomophthorales > Entomophthoraceae > Massospora > Massospora cicadina. The sequence goes on along the minus strand of JAKSZP010014917.1, from coordinate 49,630 downwards.
ATAGGTCAAGGATGAGGCGGCTGAGCGTACATAGGATGAAAAGGATCCACTTATATAAAGGGGGAAATATTTCACAATGGTTTATAACTCGGTCATTGCTGCCCATAACCTGAGGAGCATGCTGTGGCGACATCAGGGGCCTTTCCCTCTACATTGGGGGTGCTGAATGTGGTTGAGAGACAACATAAGGTGTTTACAATTTAAATAAGCCCTGCACCTTCATCCAGAACGTGAGACATAGCATTATGTAATTCCTGATATGGTTTGACTGCTGCCGTCATTGTTATACCTACATCCTCAGTAGATAAAATGTTGGCTCCTATTAACACATGAACTTCCTCCAAGAATCACTCAGCGAAATCAAACAGAGACTCATCTCTTTGGAACCGTAGGGTCAGGAAATCAGCTTTCATTGAGCCTTCTTAGCCACGCCCCCAAACAGCCAGAGAACAGTCGCTTTTACCTCTTAGTAAGATACTGAGCTATTCTAGAGGTAACAGGTGACTTTATCGGCGCTCTCCACGTCCATAGCAGACAACAATAGTTCTGCTTTCTACTGATCTGAGGCCCCTTCCATGGCAAATTCAAATTGCTTAAAATGAACGTGTATATTCCCATCATGACTGAAGGGTGGTAAATTCTTGATTCAAACAGCTTCGCCTTGCTCTGGGATCCAGACACGAGGAGCAGCCAAATTGGGTTCCTAATGACTTATGGAAACATCCCCTTGTGAGCTATCATAAGGACGAGTGGATGGAAGTGAATCTGCCAAATTGGACTCAGAAAAAGTAGGGTTGCGAGGAGGGTCTACCACAACCCCTGAGGGATACTCATTGGCTGATCCATAGCATTCCTCCCCCAAATCACTACTAACTGCAACTTTCCCCCCAGTTCTGGCTTGATCAGCAAAATGTCCATTAATTATCTGTTCCGCTTTAACCAAGTAACACTGACACTGGCCATCTTAAAATTGCTGTTGAAGCACTTCATAATAATATTGCAACTTGTGGCAGAATTCACATTCAGAGTCCAGCTTCCACTTTACTTCATGAAGCCATGAGAGAACATCCTCCATTGTACTCTGCATTCTTGCATGCTGACTGACAGCGTCACATGCTTGTTGGTTAGCGTCATCTAGTTGGTTAATTAGGCGGCTCATTCTCACACCAGCTCCTCGTTAGCCCATCAAAGGGTATCCAACTGTACTCGCATATACAAATACTCTACCATCTCAATGAACGGAAGAGGAATGGCTCAACTGCGCTCAGCCTGACTAACTATTTCCAATTGTGTCACCCATCCTACCAACTGGAGATATTTGGGGGACATATACAAGGGGATGAGCGTGTTGTCATCTGTCAACTGATTACTCCACTCAATGCAAAGTTGGCTGAATTCAACTGTTATGGATCCAAAATGATCCATTATCCTCCACTTTGTCAGAATTACCTTTCCCTAATCTGAGCTATCATGGCTTCAAGCGTTTCTGCCCATTCTTCTAGATCCATCATAAAACGCTCAATGTTGCTTCCCAGTGTGGTTACATCCAGAATCTATTCCACCAATAGACTGCACTGATACAACAGTTCCCTATCACCTGAGATAACTCCTGATTCAACTGTGGAACCAAAACGTCCAACTGATGTTGGACATCCTTAACACGGTGTTCAACCTGTAACAGCGCCCCTGAACCTCCAAAAAAGAGTGATCAAGATGGTCAAGTTGGAGGCAAGTATCGTTCTGCTGCACTTGAACGAACTGCATGATGTACCCAATCTCAATATTGTGGCGAGCCAGCACATGCAGTAGCTGGCGGATCAATGGCTGCACATATGCAACTAAATACTCTTTGGTCCCATGTGTATTAAGCCAGTGAGACAACCCTGTGGTAGTCACATCCAGATAGGACATATACAACGCGTAGCAGGTTTCCTGGTCCCATTTATTGTAGAACAAACTCAAAGCATGCTCCCCCGCCTCATCTTTGTAGAGTCAATACCCCCACAGAAGCCATTCTATAATGCCACGCAGCTGCTGGGGGTCACATTCGTAGAGCAACCTTGTTGATCTACCACCAACTCAGGACAAGTTTCTAACTGCAAATTGATCATAGCATCTTCATCACCCAAATCTGTCACTGAAAAAGTACTGGTTCATTTATGATGCTTCTTGCACTTCCTCAGCATATTGAGCATGAAATCTGATCAGGTTTGGCATAACAAGTGAGGGCTCACCATTTTTTCTAATTCCAATAAGCTACAGTTGACCAGTGGCCCCCTGTAGTGAGCACCACTGTTAGTTTTTTGGCATTACAGCTTGATTCCGCCGAGTTGGTTTACACAGGGTATTAGCCACTGAGCAACCAAATTGGACAATATGAAGATTGCCAACTCTAATAAACTGGATAAATATTATATGGAGCGATTGCCCCTATTGACACTTTATTAACTGCTGATAATTGCAGACTTATCTACTGAACACTATCAAAAACCTCCTCCTCTCAATATTTTACTCAACTCTTAAATCTTGGTCTTCCAAGCTGAATGCATTCTCTACTTGTTAATCTCCTATTCATTTTCCCTTTTTAGGAGTTTTCTTCTATCTTGAGTCTTCAGCGGAATTCCCTCGATTCTTTAAACTATTGCTGCTTTGATCAATTCGCTTTTCATCTATATAACTTTTCAGTTCAATCTCAAGACTTGTCTCAACTCTAATTTTTAATATGCTGGAATGCATAGCATATTGTTCAGTCATATTAACTTCTTGACAAGGGCCCCGCCACCCATCCTAGTATTGACTTCAGCCAAATTTTTATGGCAAATCCAGGGAATTTGTGCTGAGTTATTGAGGAGTTAGCATCCACATGGAAAAAAGGTGTAATGGAGTTGATGGCAACAAGCCTTTGAAAATTAGGCCCGAGAGTCCCAAAACTTCAGCAACAAAGCCCAACAGGCGTGAATTTTTGGTAGCCAAAGCATTTAGTGTTGAATCCTTGGAGAACTCGCCGATGGCATTGAGCCATTGGGAAATGCTGACACCAGTTCAAAACCCTCCCTGGAAGTTCAAAACCCCCATCCAACATTTCTTGTTTGGTCCAACGGATTCCAGAGTGACTGGGTACAGGCAGGTTGGGCGTTCCAAACCTGTTTCTGACCTCATGGGACCGCCCTACGTGGGTGACCCTGGGAGGTTCCTGCTGCCCATTAAGCAAGACTCCATCTCTCTACCCAAAAAAATCAAGGAAAATCAGCCTTTTTGGGCATCCGTGAATCAACCAACAGTGACTTGCCCACTGCTGACATTTTCAAAGTCAGTTCAAAATAATTTGTTTTTCCCATTAATTGAAGTTTGCCAGGTTAAACTTAATCTTAAGGGCTTCGATCCTACACTTTTCTAAGCTATTCCTAGAAATCAATTGTCTATTTAAGCAGTTTTAATCCACTAAGAAAATTAACAGTTGATTTTCTTTCTTTAAATTTCAATAAAAATTTCATAAGCCAAATTCAATTATTCCTATGACGAAATTTAAACCCCCCATTGAAGTAAATTTCACATACCCCAAACCCACAGGCCCTGGGGCTACAACAGACTGGTACATTGCCAGGTTGTTGTTTACATTTATGGCCTATGGGCGCTCTCTGGTGAAAACTCACCCAGCACAATTCAACGTCATACAAGCAGCAGCGCCCCTGCGCTTTAGCTTTCAATTTGGGTGTTTGGGCATCAAGACTGGCAAGCCAGTCTAAAATTTACTTGCCGCTCTCATGACATCCTGTTACAGGAGATGTTTTTTTCATAATGGCCCAAAGATCAAACTCCAGTAACAAATCATCGATGTGATTTTCAAAATATGTAATCTATTTGATCTAACACGCTTAATGAATCATACCCTATCAACACATGAGATTAACAGGCTGGAGGAATTCATGGAGGCCCAAAAAAGACAATAGACTGTTGGAAAAAATACTAGATGTGACTTTATGAGCATGTAGTCATAATCATATAACTAATATAAAACAAATAATGCTTATCAGAAAGTAAAAGAATTGTCTGATTATCTAGGTAGATATCGTTTGGGTAGTCAGCAAAGTAATGGACATCTAAGGAGTATCTTATCAGAGGGTTGCTGATGTTTTTCATAGTTCTCATGGTTGGGATTATCTTTATGTATAAAGATACAAAAACACAGCTTTCAAAAAAGAGGACTAAGAATATCATTGTATCATGATAGCTCTAATGATCAACTTTGCAAGACTGTGGACTAAAGATTTAGAAACATAATGGACATCTTAAATAGTTATTACTAGTAACTAAAAGGATTGTACCAGAAAATGGTGATAAGCAATCATAAACAACTAGCTTAAAAGAGATGTAGGTGTGGCATTGAACTACAACAATGATTTACATTATGATAATTCCTTTTTACGAAAATTTAGGCCAAAACCAGGTGCAAATTTTGGAGTAAAGTATTAAATAGAGTAATAAAACTAAGTATGGAATATAAACGCTTGATAAAACATTGCAAATAAGACAATTAACTTAGCCAAATGACAACCCTTTAGATATAGTATACATTTTTTTGGCTGAGGCCAGGGACATCTTCAGCTGTTGTAGTCAAGCTTAGGATGACAGAAGAGAAAAAGATTTTTTACTTGTGCCTCAGACTCTCCTCCAGAGGTAAATGTCTCTGAAGACGATGAAGTTCCTACAGTGCGCAATATACCAGCCGCTTTAACCTGGATCCCCGCCTCTAATTTTCCATAAAAACAAACGTCCTTGAAAATCTGACCATTACAGCCTTGGCAGCCAATCAGCTTTGACCCAAAACCAATTTCTCCTGAAGCTTCTGCTACCCCAATAATGCCAACTTGTGCCATTTTGCACCAATAAGTAGTAGCCTAGATAGCCTCTACAATTACAACGCTTCAACCAGATGAATGATAATGAGGGTACCTATTATATAAGCCCAGTCAACTTTCCCAAGTCTAACTAAAAAAGAAACATCAACACTACATGGATCTCTTCAAAATAGGCATAAGGGCACCAGTGAGAAAACCAAAGGGGTAACTTTATTGAGCTCATTAAAACCAGAAATTTCAGGAGCTAGTTATGAACAAAATCTTCAAATTTTGCCTATCTTATTAAAATACTAAGAAATAATCATAGCGAATATGGGTGGCAGAAATGATGACTAACCACAAAACTGTCTTCCTTAACGTCACTTTATAAGAATGAGCAGATCATGGAGTTTTCAGACCACATTTAACTGGAGGTACACGCACTCTTCGGGGTCAAGTTCTTGAACTTCTATGATGTCCAGATAGCCATATGCAAGGCATGAAAACCATACAAGAGCCCCTATTGATAAATGCTACCTATTAAAAGTGCCAATCATGATGTAAACGAAATGGTCAACTATCTTAATTAACGCGGTGTCATTTTTTATGTGACTAGTAAAGGACATCACAAGATCTAAAATTCACAAGATAGATTTAATCTTGCAGAAAGAGACACAGAAAGAACAAATGAACACCGCTCCCTAATAAACAACATATGATATAATCTATCATCAATTCAGAAGGAAAGTTCATCATGCAGCGAAATGTCCCAAACTGGTGAACAAGTCCAAGTTTTATCTTGTGCACCCAGCAGATGATGAGACATGGTAAAAGAGACGGGACATCGAAAAGAAATATTCTTCATCAGCCAATACTTGTGATACTCCAACTATATTTAATAATCACTATGCCCCAAAATACCGTTGAACTATCAAATGAGGACTCTATGACTTTGTTGACAATCTATCAAGTAGTTGTTGATAACGCGCTAGAAGTTTTAACTGCACACATAAGAATAAAAACACCAAGAAAGCCCTAAAGACAGTGTTCAAGCCATACATACAACAACTATTAGAAGGAGATGAACTTCTTACCCTCTCAGAATATCTCCAGAAATTAAGGAGAATCAAAGTGGCTGTCCCCTCAGGCACTAAAAGAAGTCAAGATAACAGCTATATGAAGAACTGCATTTATTTTAGGAAAGCGCGACCCCCTAGATACTTAATGAATTTTTCCAATGACCACTACTCCAAACGCAACTATGTCAATATCATTGTAAATAAGCTCAAGGTTAGGTCAATTGCAGACATAGGAGCACCAATCAACATAGTGTCCAACATAATGTGGAGAAAACTTGGTTTCACACTGAATATAGGTAATTGTAAGAATTATGATATGGCAAGACTAAGCTCCACTACATCACTGGGAGAATACAGTGGGCTATAACTACAGTTAAGCTCAATGTTAGTCACCAAAAACGCCATTGTCCTACTAAAACAGACGTTGAGATTATCATTGGGACTGCTTTAATTAGATAATATAGATTCAAAGCTAATTTGAGGTCGACACTTTGAAGAATAACAATTAATTTGTGCCTTTTAATTCCATAAGAGGGAAAACAAGCAAAAGCTATGGACCCAGCTCTTAGTAAATTTAGAATTAAGGATGAGATCATCCTATAGGCTATTATCAACAAATCAACAAACCAGGATATTGCTTACAAAATATAGAATCTAAAAGAATAACACTGAGGCATGCCATAGCTTAATAGTTTCATCGTATTAAGATTTTAACGTGGACAAACATCAAGCTTAAGATCCCCTTTAAGGTATCTATGCGGGGAGCTTTCTGTGCCATTCTGGCATTCCAAAAAAGAACCTGTTGGCGTTACAAGACTCATCCTCCCAGATTATGAGAAATCTGGGTACTTATTGCCAACTTGTTTCCTAACTCATTTGCATGAAATGCTACCAAATTATCACTTTTGCCTACATGATGCCAATTGAAGAATTGAAAAGTGATGTATGATTTTTGGCAAACAAAAGTAGCCTGGATTATATAGTATGTAATGCATGCAATTATCTTCTACTTTTATTTCTTGTAATAATGCTCCCTTAATCACATTGCCTGAAGTTTTTATGATGAGAGGATCATCTTCTTATTTAGGTAAATCCAGTTAATACTCCTCCAAAATTACAAATATTGCTCTAGTAAGTTTCCATACCACAGATCATTATCCCAACTTACCAAATTCACAGATATCTTTATTTTAGTTTTGTTTAATATTGTTAATCTTTGTTATGGACAAAATTTTATGACTCTCAAATTTGATTCTCCTTTTTGACATTTCAAAAGAATTTCCAGTTTTTAATTTGCTGTCAATCAATTAGTTCTTTCAAGGATCTAGCGCATCTTTATTATGAAAATTTCAAATTTTTGAGAGCCAATTTGGTAATTAATCTAATCACGGAGTTCCACATAATTTCTTTCACCCACAATTCTCACTATTTTGCAATTCTAACCCTTTCCCATGTGCAAACTTAATAATATCTAAAAGATGGAGATAATACCACAGGTCATAGTAATCAAAGAATAGTGCAGCATCCACCAAAGACCAGATCCTTTATATAAGTGAGTAACTCATAAGTGAGAGCAATTGTCTATCTTGTTCTTTCCATTACTTATTTTTTTAAATAAATAAAATTGCCTTACCGACCTTTTAAGTTAAAATTTTTAAAAAACCATTCATGCATTATAGCATGCATTGTGGCCAAAATATACCAGCTAAACTATCTTATCTTTTTTATGGATAGAGGGCTTTAGGGGCATAATATTACTAGCTTCTTGGTACCTCATGTAGTCCCTGTAAGAACTATGATTTGCTAAACAATAAAAAGTTGGGCTTCCCTAGACGTACATAATAAGGTAGTAAAATGTTAGTTTTCAGCTGATGTGCTGCTTTAACCAACTCTTTGTCGCCCTTCCTATCCCCATGACTTTTTTAATGTTTGTGTGATTTTGACTGTTTTTGTCTCCTTGTCCAATTCCTATGGCTACCTTTTGCAAGCCACTACTTTCCATGAGCTGATTCCAACCTGAAGAGGATTGTTAGCTAGTTCAAAAAATTGATCAAAGTTGCCTTCAGCTTTTATTCTAGAGTTTGTAGCAGGTTTTAAACATGTCCCACAGTTGAGTTTAATACTGCCACTCATGCTGCTCCTAGTGATCTTCATGAAAAGTTGATGCTTGTTGCTATGGGTCATTCGCCTAATGATGGAGCTCTCAACCTTCTTCCCTTAACCATTATCCTTCTTTTCACCACTCATCCACTGTCTGTCAAGCACCCCACCATTGCCCACCTGTTTCCCAAGTTAGTTTAACTTACTCTTTCATTTTATATCCCTAAAGGCGCAACATTGCACCATCACTTTGCCTCTTCTCTAGGGAAATTACCCAGAGAGAGTGGAGAGCAATAGGCTAAATTTTTTTGTAAAATTGGGAATAAGGTAAGGGTAATGTAAAGTTTTTTAATGCTTTCTACCTCTCACTTTTAAGACCAATACACCTCTTATTGCATATTAGCTTATATAATGAGAGGATTAGGCTTTTATGCAGAAGTATTCCTCATATCCTCCGCCAAAATAATAAATTTTTCTTTAGGTAAGTTCCTCATACCATAGCTCATTTTTCAATTGTTTTTATTTTCCAAAATTTCATTTATTTTAATTTTTATGGTAAGATCATTCAAATTTGAAACAAACAATAATCTTCTAGCTCACACTGTTGATTCCCCTTCTTAGTATTTCTAAATAGCCTTATATGGGTTTAAAATTTTTAAAATTGATTAAGCGCTGCAACTTCAAGGATAAAGCGTGTCTCAATCTATAAATATTGAAGAAAGCCTTTAAGAGATAAATTGTGAAGCTGCCAGTAATGGCGATACTTATCATTTCTACCACTCACAATTTTTGCAACAATTTTGCAATTATGAAACTTTTTCTATATGTAAACTCAAATATAACCTACAGATGGAGAAAATACCATATTTTGTAGTATTTGGAGAATAGAAAAGTTGCCAGCAAAACCCTACCCCATTGTAAAGGTTTAATGCTTTCACTTGTGAAGGTACTAGCCTATTTTGTTCTTACCTTTCCTTTTTTAAAAAACACTCTCTTCCTGACATTTTTAGATTTCATCAAGTTTTTAGAAAGCATTTTGTGTATCATGGCGCACATTATGGCAAACATGTACCAGCTTAAATGGCTTATCCCTTATTGGATAGAGGGCAATGGGGCCATAATATTAATAGTTGCTTGTGCCTTAAGTGGCTTCTCAGGAACTGTGAGTTGCTAACAAATGCAAACCAAGGCTCCGCTTGTTTTTAAATTAAGACAAAAGGTTTATCTTCTTTCTTATCCTTCATGAGAGCCTGTTAGGGATCATAGAAGAGGAAAATAAGCAAGCAATGGCCCTGTAAAAAATATGGGTTCATGTTTGCTAAGGATGGCTTTGACTTGAGTTTCACACAGGACGTTTACATCACATAACGCATGGAATCACTTGCTGATCTACCTCTGAACCATTCAACAATTGAAAGCCACTGAAAAGATTGTAAATAAAGAAATTAAACAACTAGTGCAGAAAGGAATGTTGTTGCTATTAAAAAGCCCATGGGAGTCTCCTGTCCTAATCACAATAATTAAAAATGGGACCAACATTATACTTATAGGCTAATAATTTTAACACCAATATTAAGAAGGACTCAGGCCCACTGTTGAAATTGGTGCTTAGGCATTAATTTCTAATAACTAGGTTTTACAACAACAACACCAAACACTGATTTAAGACAATGATCTGAGTTAAAAAATATAACAACTAAAAACCTTATTGTCAGGGATAGGGCTTTTATTAATCAAAGGGAGGAGAGCCTCATAGTATCTGGTAATACCAGTTGTTCCAAGGCCTCTATAACAATCAAGAAGACTGAAAATATACTAAGCAAAAAAAACCCCTTTGTTATAAGTTTTGGGCGGTATTGCTGAGAGCTTCCATAATGGTCACACGGGTTGAGCCCACTAAGCGATAGACAAATGATGTGAGGATTGCTGGTCCTCCAAACAGACCGAAAATATAAGAAAATACCTTTTCTTTCGTTTTGATTGACTAAATCAAAGCTGAATTTTAATGTTTTTAAAAAATACAAAAACCACCGCTCAAATTGAGCAAGGTTAATCAGAATGTCAATGCCATTGACTCCTGCTGCCTCAGCTTGGGGTGGTGGTGTGCCACCTTCTGGAATCCTTCAGCCCTTATGAAGTGCGTCCAGGCTGGCTCTGCTAGCCCTCCCAATGTCACTGGGCGTTATGTCCCACCTTGGTACTTAGCCCATCATCTCACATGCACACAGGTGGTGCTCTGGAGCCCTTTGGTGCTCCCTCAGAGTAACCTGCACTTTGGCCTTTGGGTAAAATATGGGAATCTTTTCCATGTGCAATTGCAGCCATCATAAGATGTCCATGGAAGTTTTAAACCTGCCAGATATATTGATTTTACTTGTTCAAGGGCTATTTAAACATCAGATTTTGATCCAAGGCTGATGTGGCAGCAGCATCTAAGCTGCCAATTATTTGAAAATATTCCTATCCCCACTATTCATACGCAGCTCCTGGATGAGGCCACTTTGGTTGTCCAGTTCACCAGGCTGCCCTCCCACCTTTCCCCTGAACGCCTCCACCATGAGCTCACGGAGGGTTTGGCCATTTATGGCGCAGAACCCATGCTGCAGTTTGTGGTTCCAAATGGAGCAGATTGTTTAGCAGGGCTGCATGCCTTTGTGACAATCAACCCATTCCATCATGACACTCATCTCACAATCCCCCTTGCACAGTGATCAGATCCGCCCCTGATCACCCAATCTTGGTGCGCATCAAGAATGACTGCACCATTTGCCCCTTGTGCTTTGAGCTTGATCACTCAAAGCGCAAGTGTCCTATGGCTCCCACCTCCACCGCTTCCATCGCTCCCCTCTCCAGCATCAGCTTGGCTGCTGCCACACCCAAATTTTTTGAGTAGGGCTTGATTCTCCCACCCCCAACCTTAGCAAATTCTTGCTTGGCTTCCAAAGCCACAGCCAATCAAAATTTAATTTTTTTTAATTTGGTCAAATAATAACAATATGAGCCAATGGCTGAAACAATTTCAGCTGAGCTGCCGTGGTTGACAGTTTGCAGCCAATCAGGTGAGTCCAACTTGCCAACTCTGGTGGCTGGGCCAGCATTAGACAAGTCAAATCCTTTAAAGTGTCTCGATTGGATTGATGAAAATTACCCGTTGTATAATGTTAAACCAGATTTTGCATTGGAAGAGTTTTTCGTCAATCCTCCTGAATCACCCCCGCCGTTTTCATCCCAAAAATAGTTATCCCAAAATATTAAAAATATAAATAAAATGGCAGTTGAAGCTGTTGCAGCTCCTGACAACACCCTCCTCTGCCAACAACTCCATGGGGCGATGGAACCCTTGGTTGAGGGTATTCTCATCCCAAATTTACCCCATGATTTTGAGAAGGTTTAAATATGAAACTGAGGATTTGCTTTTGGTGCAAGCCGCTCTTGCATTGATGCAGCAAAAACCTCTCTTTTTGAACCCACTTACCCCAAAACCTGCTAGCGCATTAAGTCATTTACATGTGTGCCTGCTCTCATCACTTTTGCTGAGCATCAACTTGATCAATATGTTGAGTCAATGGACACCGCCAACCTCATTACTGAAGAAAACACACAATTATACCTCCTTATGCCATATGTTGCTGATGCTCCTACCCCAATGCTGTCCACCATGATCTGCCAGCTAAAGCGGATCCAGACAAAAGTTTCCTTAAAGCTTCCTCCCCTTATGATATGGCTTCATAGGCTGTTAGCTGAGGTGCCATATTTGAATTTTTTATTCTAATAGTCCCTTTATCAGGCCCATTTGCAAATAAAGATGCATGGCGGCCCCCCTTTTTGGGTTGGGAACCACTAGTGCTAAAAAATATAAGAAAATAGGAGTAATCGCCCTGACAACACTTTTATTTATTTTCTATGAATACAGCGCCTCTTTGCTGTTCCGCTCTCTCTACTACTAATTAACTACTCTTTCAATTGCCCATCTTGCTTATATACCAGCGACTTCAGATGATACCATTATAATAGCTTAGGCTATTCTATTCCGCAGATTCTCCTTAGTTTTGGCTTGTTAAGCTTCAACTCTCTATCACCCTAATTTGAGGTGATCTAATTTTTATTCATTGAATATCAACATCGCCTTATCACCTTGTTTTAGATGTGATCCAATAACAACCTGTTATATCACAATATCACCTCATCTTGAGGCACTCAAATAATCATAGCTAATATCATGGTTGGAAATTTTTTTCAATCTGTCATAGCTATTTCAGGATTATTGTCTAATCATATTAGAATCACATTAACCCACTTGACAGTACAGTAAAGCTCCTATTGCTTATATGGTCAGAGGAACTTTGTGTGAGCTCAGTTAATGATCTGACCACTTGCGGGGCTCTTGATGGTATAGGCGTTGACCCCACTTTTCTCTATAACTTTAAATGGACAATCCAATTACTGGATAACTTGTGTTTCTACCCAAACCCATGTTAATCATGGAAGAGAACCATATCACCCTTTTTGAACTGAGCCAACCTGCTACACTGTACCTGATTGGCAGCCTGTTTCCTGATCTTCTTGGCTAATATGAAGGAATATGCTTCAGTTTGCAATTTGATTAATGTGTTTGCAAGGTTAGTCAGATAGCAGTGGGGTTTCATTCCGCTGGTGTCTTCTACACATGAATAAAGAATGGCCAAAAAGAGTCAAGTGTCCCCAGTATGGTAGTTGAAAGGGACTCTTCCCCATGGCGGAATGGTAGCTAATATTATAGGAAAACATGGCGCTGGAAAGGAGGGAACTCCAATAGGAAGGCTGATCTGTTACTAATTTCCATAGTATGTTCACCAAAGTCCCATTAACGCGTTAAACCATCCCATTGGACTCAGGGTGGTATGGGGTTGTCAGAACCCCACGAATGCCCATCAGCTCATTCAACTTTAGCAGGATGTGCGAGGTGAAGTTAGTTCCATTATTGATGAGGATAAACTGGGGGCAGCCATGCCGCTGGATAATACATTCCATGAAAAACTTGTCTACTGTGACCACCCCCAAATCCCGTATCATTGTGCTTCAACCCACCTGGTCAAGTGGTGATAGCCACCAGGATAAAATTATACCAGTTAGCTCCTTTTATAGAGGGCCAATGACATCCAGGGAAACTGTATGCCAAGAATAATGTTGTTTTACTAACCAGTATGAAGACTTACGGCAGAACGGCTTTTACACTTGGCTTTGGTGGCAGCAGGTTTAGTTTCAAGCACGCCAAAGTTCATGCTCTCCCAATAGTACCATGGTCGCAGCAATTCCAGGCTTAACATATTCCACCATGTCCAAAAGCTTGGTGTGCGCTCATAATAATATCAGGTCATGTGGAAGGCCTGGGAATATTCACAGTATTATCCCCTATTTGCTTATACACTTAACATTTTTCTGGTAAATATTGGCCCTTATTTCATCCAATATTATGATAACTGAAGGCAGTTCATTGTCATACTTGCCACTGAGCATTTTATCAAACATTATGTTGCTCAGATCCACCGTAACCGCAATTGTGGGTAGTCTAAATAAGAAATCAGTGTTCTGGTGTTTTGCTATGGTTTGGTGAAGTATTTCGAAGTAAATAGCGTGCAGTTTGAGGGCCCATCAGGCTAGGCGCCCTTCAGGCTCCATAAGGGTTCTGCAACCAGCATAACAAAACTTGATCTGTTATAATTTTGAACTTCACTCCATGCAAGTACACCCTAAGTTGTTTATATGCATATATTACTGCTAATCACTCCTGCTCAGTCTCAGTGTAGTTACATTCGTGGCAATCGAAGCTTCAACTGCAGTACAGCACTGGGTGCTCCTCCCCTGCATCATCTTTTTGGGATAGAACTCCAACGGCGGAAGATGCATCCGTCTGAACAATATACTCTTTATTAGAATTAGGGTAACGCAGCACTGGCGCACTGATTAGCGCCATTCAAAGCAGATCAAATGAGCATTGGCAGCGTTTCGTCCATTCAAATGGTGCTTCCTTCTTTAATAACTTAAACAATGGACCTCCAATATAGCTATAGTTGGAGATGAAGCGTCAGTAGTAACTGACCATCCCCAAAAAATTACCTGTACATAACGTTTGCTTCTCAGCTAGGTCATTTTTTGAATAACCTCTACCTTGGCTGGTTGGGGCCTCAGACCAGTCGCATCCAACACAAACCCAAGTTATTACAACTGATCTTTGAAAAAGTTACATTTTTGAATCTTAATTTTGATGTTTGCCTCAGCGAGCTGGCAGAATACTGCTTCTAGATGATCAAGGTGCTCCAAAAAAGTTTAGGAGAAAACATTGATATCGTTGAGGTATCTGAGGACACACAACAGCTTCAGGTCACCGAGGATAGTGTCCATGGCTCGTTGGAACATAGCCAGGGCATTACACAGCCCTTGAGGCATATGGGTCAGTTGGAAAAAGCATTTGCATGTGATTAAGGTGCATTTCTCCTATTCCACTGTGGGTAACTCTATTCGTCAGTAACCTGATATCAAGTCCATCACTGAGAAGTAACAGGCACCTCCTAACTGATACAAAGCATCGTCAATCTGTGGCAAGGTGTACGAGACCTTTTTTGTAATATTATTGAGCTTCTGGTAGTCTATTACTATACAAGTTGGTGCCTTCTTCTTTTTTAAAATCAGAATGGGTGAAGTCCATGGACTCTTGGACGGTTCAAGTATTCCTTGCTCCAGCAACTTATCAATTTCCTCAGTGATGACGTCTTCCGCTGCCCTCAATTGGCATATTGGCCGAGACCTTATGGGGGGATGATCTCCTGTGTCCAATTGATGGATCCCCCCAAGCACACTCTAAATCATGATCATTGACAGCAAAAAATCTCATTGTACTTATGTAACAAAGCTACTACTTGGTCTTTTTGTTCTTCCAATAGCCCTATTAAGTTATTCCGTGGTACCAATGTAATTACGCCAGCTGGCACCTTGACTTTTAAGCCAAATTCATCTAACAAACCAAAATCATGAACCTGAAGAACCTCCTCTATTGGAGTCAAGTGTAAATATGACACTATTTGATGTCAAAAGATTTGCATTGGTCAATTCTGAAGATTTGCTAACAAAAATTATAATTTCCCCATGGCCTGGGAGTATAATCCCAGGAGCAATATGAGGCTCAAGCCATGTTTGACGATAGGGCCCAATGACCTCCCATAAAGCCCCAAAGGCATTTCCACCTCTAACTCAGTGTTCACTAGAGCTTGGTGTCCAGAAAGAATAGATATAGGCCCTGCAGCTCAGAGAAGTATCCCTTAATATTCATATATCTGCTGGGGAAGGGGCTGAGTATTGCTTTTCAGTCAATGATAGCGAAATGGCATCACCCCATCACTATATGCAAGGTTGATGTGGATCATGTGCACCTAATCCTTTGGCACTCCGCTAGAGGTGAAGTAAATTGGGATCTTCTGTCCCAAAATGGCAAAGTTCTCCTCCATCATATCAATAACAGCCCCAAAATGCTGCAGGAAAGCAGTTCCGATTAGCAAATCATAATTTTCATTTTGTAGCACAATTGCCGGAGCTACAACAATGGACCCAAACCTCAAAGGTAGTGCACTGTACGCTCCCTCAGAGATAGTGTTTGTGCTCCAGTGATCCCATACACCATTTGATGGTCCACATCTGGCTTTAACGTTAACTTCGCCATCACTTAGTGGAAACTATTTGACTGGAGCTCCTGTTTCTATTATAGCGCGAACTCTATTCTTTGCTACAAAAATATAACAGTATGTACAATCGGAATAAGAAGAATATTGACTGCTTAATGTGTGGACATTTACAGGATCTATTTTTTCAAAAAAACTCATTATTCCCTTACCAACTTTGGGTTATTCTTTAACAATGGCATCTACTGGAAGGGCATCATTTACTCCTTTCAGAGTTGGCGCGTCCATGGCAGAATACAGCTTGTACAATGAAGTTTGATTAAGCATTTGGCAGGCGTATAGCTTTAGTTGCTCTGAAGATCCTTCATCCGCCGCAGCCTTGGTTTGAGCTCATGTCACTTCGTTCACCCCTCTAACTGGCTGCTGGTATAAAATTCCGTCATTGTACTGAGGGACTTCCAAGGGATATACTACTATTGATTAGGGATGTTTGAAATGGGATTGCGGAGGTAGAGAGTCCCATCTCTACTCCACTCCATCTTTTCCCTGGTAGTATTGATCTTGGTGCACTTAGTGCACATGAAGGTTAGGACAGATTCTTGCCAAGTGGCCAGGGCGACCGCATTCATAGCAGCTAACCTCATAAGAGATACGTCCTTGATTTTCATAAAGAGGGTCCAGGTCAGAAAGTTTGGGGACGTTCAGCATAACCAGGGACAGGTCAGTAAGATAATTGCTGGCGTTCGGCATAACTAGGTCCTGGTTGGTAGTTAGGTTGTAGAAAATTTTCATAAATGGCCCCAGGTAAGTAATTGAACTGTTGAGAATAATTTGCTGAGGATGATGCACGTAATTATAGTAAGGCTGGTGGTTGCTAGGTGGAACATGGGCTTGACAAGCATATTCTCCTGAATAAGAGGGTCCAGCGGAGGCGGTAGTTTTCCATTCCATATTTGGTGGCAGAAAATTAGGGGTATGCAACGCAAGAACTGTACAAAGTTGAGCAGGGGAACGTCATCATCCAGAATTAGAAAAATGTTATTTGAAGCTCATGTTATGGCTTTACTGTGGAGGTCATTGCAATGCACACATTGGCTTCTGATAAGTATCCTGCCCTAATAAACACATGAGCTTCCATCATAAATTGATCAGCGAACTCCATGAGAGTTTTTTTATGGCAGAATCCAATTGTCAAGAATTCCACCTTTTGCTGCGACATCTTTGAGGTGCCCCCAAACAGCTAAAGCACGATATCTTTTAGATCCCAGTAGGTAATGAAGCTGCTCAGGAGATAGCAAGTGACTTGATCAGAACTCCCAACATTCAAGGCATATATCAACAGTTTTACTTTATGTCAATCAGATGTGACTTCCACTGCAAATTCAAACCATTTGAAGAAGCCATGGATATTCCCATTTTGATCAAATGGAGGTAGCTTATTGATATTGACCTCCTAGTCCCATTCACGACTTTTTGGGGCATACTGAGGAATGGGTCGAGATCCAAAAGCAGTTTCTTGATGAGAAGATGGTCCAGCAGAAGTTGGGATGTCCGCTGCTTTAGAGGTAGAATGGGCTTCTGCCATGGGTAGCACCACCATTACTTGAGAGAATTGGCGCTCTAACTCATACTCATATACAGAGCTACCATCCTGGGTGTAGTAGCTCCTACCAGCATCATATTCCTCCTCATATTGAGCCCCCTTGTCGTCATTCCTCTTCTTAATGAGAGGACTGGGAGATACTGGTTGATTTCTGCTCAGCGTGTTGCAATCATCTGGTGGTGTCAACCAAACGATTTGTGAGTTCCTTGTTTTGTCGTCCTAGAATTTGCATTTGACTAAACGTGCTATCAAGATGGTGCATAATGGCATTCCGTTCTTGAAGAAATTCATCCTGGTTTTTGAGCACTGCATCTAAAGTGAGTTTGAGTTCCTCATAATAGACTGGTGCAGCACTTCATGAAGATTCTTCAGCAAAGCAGGATTTAAGAGACATAGCTGGCGACTGGAGATTTTGAGATTTTAGTGATTAATTAATGGGCCCCCTGTAGTGAGAACCACTGTTATGATTTTGGGCGGTATCACTGAGATTTGCCATATGGGTCACACAAGTCAAACCCACTGAGCAATGGTCAGATGATGTGGGGATCGCTGGTCCTCCAAACAGACTGAAAATATAAGAAAATAGGAACAATCACCCCAAAAACACTTTTATTTACTTTTTATAAATACAGCGACTCTTTGCTGTTCCACTCTCTCTATTACTAATTAACTACTATTTCAATAGCCCATCTCACTTATATACCAGCAACTTATGATGATACCATTCTCATAGCTTAGGCTATCCTAATCTACCGATTCTCCTTGATTTTGGCTTGTTATTCTTCAACTCTCTATCGCCCTAATTTGAGGTGATATAATTTGTATTTGTTGAATGTTGGCATCGCCTTGTCACCTTATTTTGGAGTCAATCCACAAACAACCCATTATACCCAATATCGTCCCATCTCAAGGTGCTCAAAGAATTGTAACTAATACTATGGTTGGCGGATTCTTTCTAATCAACCATAGATATTTCAGGCTTATTTTATAGTCATATCATAATAACGACACCCTTGGAGATGAAAAGTTCACTCATATATGCTCTCTCTACCCAAGTTCCCATTGGTTCATTTCGTGGTTACTAAAAGTAATTAAAATTGTTAAGCTACCAACTTAATATCAAAATAAGCCAGGAGAATGGTTGAATATAACTTGAGGCTTTTTACATAAGATTAATATGTCAAAGTAATTAGACTCTGCTAGACTTACTCAATTTACTGAAAGTTGGCCATAGCAACTAAAAATGACCCTATACCAATATTTTTACACTGACATGGGGGCAAAATAGCACTTTGATGCTGAATAAAATAGAAGTTAATTAATGCATTAGGCCACAGCGCCGGTGGACTATAAGGCAAGGGAATTCCAATGTATTGGTAGGGATTTAGAAACATGATCACTAGTAAATTAATAATGTAACATCTTCATATAAGAACATGAGCCTTGCGCTGTACCAATTACTAAGATTGAATCAAACCTTTTACTAAGGATTAGTTTGATATAAAATTACATAAAAATGAATTTTTGATTTGATAGTTGGTCAAACCAATTGCAACATTTATCCATTTTTCCAAAAATCAGGTAACATAGATGAGAGGGGGTCTGATCATTCATTGAGAGCCCGAGGACATAGAGCTAGAGGGCAGTTAGTATGTTTAAGGAACTTAACATGCATAAAATTCATAAGATAGCCCTTAGTGAGGTTTTTAAAGTGCAGGCATCTGTAGATGTCTCCTTATAATCTCAAAAGGAGCTTTCCAGGTATTTTATAGCTTACTAGTCCTTCTAAAGCCATGTTTATCATATTACAAGCCAATTCCCCTTCACCAAAAGTAGTTAAGTTCTGGTGGTCCTCATTATTTCATGCTCTTCCTTTACTTTTTGAGCCGATGTGTTGGAGTAAGCAAATCTTTGTAGAGAAATTGAAGTTTACATGAGCTTCTCAATATATTATTTGGATCTCATGATCTCTTCTATAATACAGGAACATAAACCGAAGGCAAAGCTGGATGCTTCTGATGTAATAATTCAAGGAGGGAGTGCCTCATAGATGAGTAAAAAGCAATATTATAAGCGAACATGGTGGAAGGCAAAAATAGGCTCTAGCTGGACGCTTTGTCAGCAACCAGCTTAAGTAAAATACCCACTAGCATACTGTTCACGCGTTTGGATGTACCATTAGTCCCCAGGTGATATGGCGTAGATAAAACCCTCATATTCCAATAAAATTACTAAGTTTAGTGATCATTTGGGACATAAAGTTAGTCATATTATCTGTTAAAATAAATTTGGGCAACCATGCCAGTACAATATATTTTCCAAAAATAAACTTGCCGTGGTCACCGCGCCCAGATCATTAACTGCTTTGGCCTTCACCCATTTAGTATGGTGATCAAAGGACATGATTATATAATTGAACTGACCAGAAGTATTAGCCAAGGGCCCCACAATATCAATAGAGACGGTGTGCCAAGAGAAGTTAGGTTTAACTAATTGATATGAAGTGGCTTCTAAATAAGACGCTTCAGCCTGACACTTTTTGCTATAACTGAGCATCTAATGAATATTGAAGGCATTGATACCTAATATTAATGAGCTTTTAACTGTTCTACCGTTTTCAAAATTGATTGTGACCTGTTACCTTGTGGGAAAGCAATAATTAAGTCAGTCCACTCGATGGGCTAAGAAAAAAAAACAATGGATTTATTGTCAATATTTTTACAGTACTACATCCTTAGTAAAAGTAGTTTTTCTCAGCTTTTCCAACTTGTGTTGAACCTCTTCTGGTTTATTTATCATGTTGCTGAGTAACCATTTTAATAAACAATTTATCAGCCTTATCAGCCAGTAATGCTACAGTAGGAAACTGGGAGAGTCCGTCCACAATTTGATGCTTAACGCCTGTCCAGTATCAAGTTTTAAAGTCATACACTTGTAGTTTCAACGCCCATTGGGCCAAGCGTCCTTCAGAATCCTTCAGATTTTTTAACCATCTCAGAGAGGTATGGTCAGTTACCACAGTAAAATTTACTCCGTGGACATAAACATGAAATTGTTTATATGAATATATTATTGAAAACTCTTTATCAGTAATGGTATAATTCTGTTCATGTATATCCAATGTCCAATTGCAATAAGCAATAGGGCTTTATAACTCCTCATTATCAAATTGTGATAACACCTCCATTACAGAGATGAGGGATGCATCCATCTGAATGATGAATGGCTTGTTAAAGGTGGGGTACATAAGTATGAGTGCTCAGGTGAGGCACAGACTTAGCTTGTCAAAGGCCAACTGACAATCATCCAGTCACTTAAATTGTACTTTATTTTGATGAGGTGATATAAGGATTCACCTTTATTGTTCTAATGTTCCACAAACCGGCATTATTAGTCAGCCATCCAATGAATACTAAGATGTAGCGCTTGCTACTTGTTTAAGTCATTCTTTTGATAGCTTCTACCTTGGCAGGTTGGGGCCATAGGCCTTTTTTTAACAATAATAAACTCCAAATATTTAAGTTGCTCTAGAAAAAAGTTACACTTATGCGATTTAATCAAAAGATACGCGTTGGCAAGTGGTGTAACACCTCCTATAAATGATGTAGATGTTCATTAAACGTTCTAGAAAAAATGTTGATATTGTCATGGTTTCATGACATAATTGAGGGCACGGACTGCAAGGACAAAGCTACACTTCAGGAGGTCAAAAAGGTTAAATTGCAGGCCTCCCTGACCTTAAAAATATCCTGGACCAACGCTGGGTATATGCAAAATATGCCCATATTGGTCCTGGGAATTTGAGTACTGCTCAGCCTGGCGTTATAGCCAGGGCATTAAAATGCACCAGCTATGTTATCAATCCTGATGAGCGTTACAGTTGCTGGAGGAACAGGGGTTCAAAACCTGTTTCAATTTTCATTATTACCAGATTGAGTCAAGTCCAATTACAATCCATAACTTGAGTTCGGCCAATTTCAAGTTACAGAACCTTGGCCAATGGTAGCGTGTGCCTATTTATCGCACTTAGGCTTAGCACCACTTCCGCCAATTGATGACTCGCCTTCATTTCTTAAGTATGTTTCACTGAGACCAACTTTCCTTGTTGGTTGCTTTCCTAATAAACAATTTTCCGTTATTTTACGTTTTTAAAATATGGTTCCTTGGGAGAACTTGTGTGTGATCTCTTTAAGGAGGTCTCCAACAACGTTGGCCACTTTATTTTATTTAAATTTACTATAGTACCTGGTGCACCTCTGGGCCGCCCTGGTCCCCTTCAGATAGAGGCACTCAAGCACCCTAGCATCAATCTCCACTTGGTCATAGACTCCTCTTTGGGAACTAATAAAGTTTTGTTTTTATATTGGCTATCTAATCCTGTATACTGCATTGTACATCATTCCCTGGGTCCCTTCTGCTCTGGCATTCTCTGCAGTTCCCTATTTCACATCATGCTAATGACTAGTTTTTTGGAGGTGTGGTTGTGCATCCCACACCATCTCTCTGGGAATGAGAGAGTTACAGACACTCTCTTGACAGATATCATCCAGATAAACTAGAACAAAGGAAAATTTTATCACCCAATATTCTGTCCATAGCCCGTTGGATGATTGCAGGGGCATTGCACAGCCCTTGAGGCATCTGTGTGGGTTAAAATAGACCATATGGTTATTATTGTGCCCTTTTCCTGCTCCTCAATAGGTAGCTCAATATTCCAGTAGTCAGAAATTAAATCCATGGCTGAGAATATTAAACGGCTCTCAAGTGGTCCAGCACATCTTCGCTTCATGTAAATGGTAATAAACCTTTTTTATATTATTATAGAGCATCCGGTAATCTATAACCACATAGTTATATTTGCCCTTCTTTTTAAATCAACACTGTGGAGGCCATGAGCCTTTGGAGGGAACCAGAATCCCTCGCTGTGCTAGCTAGTTAATTTCAGCATCAACTACTTTATCCTCCGCCTTTGAGCGCCTTAAAGGATGAAGTGAATGGGTGAATACTTTTGGTATTGATTTGGTGCAACACATCATATGCACAACCCAAATCAAAATCATCTTTTGCAAAAATAAACTATACTTGTCAAAAAGGGCCAAAGCTTGGTACTTCTACTTCTCAGTTAACCCTTATAGGCTTTCCCCCAGTATCAAAGCATAAATAGAGATATCTTTAAAACTGTTCAGGACCAGCTCTTTAAAGTACCAAAATCATGAATATTCTCCACTTCATCCCTCTGGTATAATATATAAAAAGCAACAATTTGGTGTCGCTTAATTTGAAAAAGATGTGATATGATTTGTCTAGTAAAACCTTTATATTGTCATAATCCAGAAGGATAATCCCAGGTGCAGCAACAGGTTTGAGAATAAAGTGACAAAATGGTGTAATTATTTTGCTGTATAACCTTAAGGAATGCGCAAGTTAATTTCTGTTCCCACTATAAGTCAGTGGCCACCAGAATAATTAAATTACAATTAACCCTCAGTGGAATACCCTTAGTTTCCATATATTGAGTAGGCAACTGCTGAGTTCAGCTACACATCTGTTAATACCCTATAGGCGTTATACCATCCTTATATGCAAAGTTGACAACCTCCTGTTATAAGGCGCAGAGCCTTTATGTTTATAATAGTAGTACAGTGGAAGAAGTTGTCCTAGTATCTCCTAATGGTTTCCTCAAATTCAGTCTTACCTCCATAAGTCCTCATAAAAAAGGTTTTTAATAGAAGTCATAACCTTGGCTCAGTAAAACCATTGTAGGAGCTGATTAAACTAACTAAACCTCATCAGTAGCGCATTATATGCACCTAATGAGGTTATCATCTGGGGCCCTGCGGTGCCATAACTTTTGCAATGGTCAATATCCGGCGCCAGACCAAGTTTCTTACCATTTTAGTGGACAAAATGTTGTTCTTTGCTCCACTATCCATGATAACTCATAAATTTGAGCTTATTAATAGTATTATCTATGTATGTACATTCAGCTGCATATGCATCAGCCATGTTGACTGTGTTAACATCCAAGAAATCTGCTTGCCCTATATATAAAATTGTAGGCCAGCACGTAAAATTGATCTTATTTCTTACAAAGTACCAAAAGGTATGGTCGCCTGGACTGTTTATAGGTTTGGAAAAATCACCTGAGGTAATAGGGAGCTTGTGCTGTTCTAACTGTTGAACATACAACTTTACTACTACTGGCACTAACTTGTCTTCAGTTTGTTAGCTGAATGGTTGGGAACCCTTACCACATATTACAACTACTTGGTGTAATGCTGAAGGTGGGGCTTCTGCGCTGGAAAAAGACTTAAAGGACTAGGGTTCCAGAGATTTTGGCTTGCTTGAGTCTTTGCTCAAAAAGAGGAAGTAGAAAATCATGGTATTCTCCACCCATTCTTTTTCAGAAACTTCCTTCTTTCCAGAGTTCGCGGAATGAACCTTGAATTTAAACCCAAACCAGGGCAATTAATGGCATAATGCTTTAGTTATAAACAGATAACAAGTAAGCTGAGAAATATCAAACCAAGGGAAGCGTAGGCTTTAATGATGAAAAATTCTTTTTTTGAGGTGATGACCTTATCATAATGGTCGTAAAGCTCTTGACAACTTAGGTTAGGCGCCTCAAAAGTGGTAGCAGTAGCTGAGATAATTTACAATATGGATAATATCGTTCTCCTCATTTAAAACAGGGAGTTGAACATGATACAATTCTTTTTAGGGCTTATAGGAATGAAAAAGTGCGATCTGAACGTCAAAATTGTTTAGCACAATGGCTCTATATAAAACTTGAGCATCATAGTAAACTGTTCACCAAAAGCTGTAATGGACTCATTATTATTAAAAGAAAAAAGGGGCAACTTTTTCTGCGTTTTCATCTACTATGTGCTGCCAAACTCTTTCACCAGAAGTTTTTTTGGCAATTAACTAAGTCATTAACACTTATTAAAATTTTGGCTTTTACAACTTTTGAGCTAAAAAGCTCAAGGAATTTATTGACAGCCTACTTATTAGTTTTGGAGGCACCACTCATAATCAGTTTAAATAAAGCAGTAAGATTATGTACATTTCCAATTTTATCAAATTTAGGTAACATGATCAGATTAAATGAAATCTGGTACCCCATTACATGAGAGCACGAGGGCTTCAATGATTCAGATTAAACTCCAGAGCTAGCATCCAGAGGGGCAACCATCAAACAATAATGAATCAGTAGCATATTTGGGATAGAAGGTTCAGCAAAAACCTCATCACCAGCCATAATATTTGGTAATACCAAATGTACTGAAAATTCTGCACAGCGAGATGTGAACTTGCTACAAAGTTGATTAATCAACCTAGAAAAATGACAGCATTACATCATAAACTGTTTAAGCAGTTTAAGCTCTGATTGACATAAGTGAGGAGTGTCTTTAACTCCTTAATCACCTGATCTTTTCAAATGGACTAAAAATTGCCATGAGGTAATTTCCCCATCAGACTTAATGAGAGAGCAATAAGGGTTACTCATGTTCTTTTCAAAGCCTTCAATGTGGAGTAGAGGGTCCTCCAAATTAACTACAAGAGCGAACACTTGAGAATTCTGAAGTAATACCTCATTAAGCTTGAGCCTGGAAGCCTAAATATTTCATTGCTATGAAGATGAGTTGGTGGACCAAATTTATGCTGGCCCTATGGAACGGCCACGGTAAAGTCCATAAGTCATGCTGGGGTAGATGGAGAAATACTCTTATGTATACTTATAAAATAGGTTTGCTACAGGGTAGCAATTGTGCCCACTGTAGTGAGCACCAGTGTTGAAACCAGCACTTAGGCGCCGATTTCCAATTAACCAGTTTTGTGAAAACAACAACACCAGACACTGAATGAAGGCAGTAATCTGGGTCAAAAAAATGTAACAACTAAGAACCTAATTTTCAGATTGGGGTTTTTGTTAACCAAAGGGAGGAACACCCCTATTATCTGGTACTGCTGGTTGTTCTAAGGCTTGCTATATCAACTTAGTAGACCTAAACTATCTATAAAGGAAAACAGACCCCTTAAGATGGTAAGCTCGCTCTAATATGCTATCTCTATCAGAGTTCTCATTGGTGCATTTCGTGGAACTAAGAAGCAATTATGAATGGTAACTAATGTCGTAATATCCAAATTAATCCAGGAGAATAATTGAATAGAACGTATGGCATTTCCAACACAAGAATAATATTTCAAAGTAAGTAAATTCTGCCAGATGTACTCGATTTATTGGTGATTGGCCATAGCAACTATAAATTACCCTATTACCAATATTTTTACTCTGAAGTGTGTCAAAATAGCATTTTGATAATTAAAAATAGGAGGTGAACAATGTATTGAAGCCAAAACGCTGGTGGGTTATAAGGTAAGATAACAAGAAATGTATCACTGGAAATTTTAGGGATTCAATATCTAGTAATTTGATAAGGGACAAACTCCATATAAGAACATGGGACTTGTGTCATACTAATTACTAATATCAGAGTAAACCTTTATATATGGATTACATGAATTAAAGTTACATATATAAAATTTTTACTGATGATTAGTCAAATCAATTATAACACCCTCTACCCTAAATTGATGATGCATCACGTTGCCTGGGAGGGGTCAGATGCTTATAGGCCATGGATCTGATATCTGGATTTTAGATGTCTTTACTTCCAAATGAGGAACAGGAGAAGTGCGCCTTTATTACCACACAGAGAGTATACTAGCCCGCTTGGATGCCACAAGGTCTGTGTAAAGCCCAAAAATTCCAACATACAATGGACAACATTATAGTTGACTTAAGAATTTTGTGCATCATTGTATAACTGGATGACATAAACATCTTATCATGAACTTTCACTGAGAACCTACGACAAATTGAGGAGTGTTACACCAACTCTTCATTGCAGATCTTAAAATCAAGCTGAAGGAGTGTAACTTCTTCTGGGAGCAACTTGAGTACTTAAGGTCATTATCAAAAAATGGATTATGACTCCAAGAGGCCAAGATGGAGACAATCAAGAAGATGCAATGTCCAACTAGCAAATGAGATTTACGTCTTCCTGAAAGATGGTCAGTTACTAACAATAATTTATAAAAAAACACATTAATATGGGAGCCTTTTTTCTCATCTACTGAAGAATGTAGTCCATTCTACTGAACAACAATCTTCCAGGACGCGTTTGAATGACTAAGGTAATGCCATTAAAGGCTCTTATACTTTTTTTAGCACTAGGTGGTCCCAGTTAAAGGCTCTGATAATTAAGCATCTGTTTTTTAAAATCTACTCATTATCCATATAACAACTCTTTAATGCTGTAGGTGTGGTACCCTACCAAATTGACAATTATTGGTTGATAAATTTCATGGAATATTTTAACTAAACTCTTGATGCCCAATAGAGGAACTAAATGGTGACTGTAGATAAGTTCAAGCTGTGATTTACGCCTGAAAACAATACTGAGTGTAACCGCATGAGATACACTTATAAAATAGTCTTGGACCATGACTCGCTCTATCAGCTTCAGAATTTCAAAGGAACCAGAGGTGCGGCTGGCAAGATGGGCCTTGAAGCTACTATCTTATGATGACTAGAATAATACATCAACTCATGGCAAAGCCTCAGAACGCCTATTGCCTATCATAACTCCTTACCTTATCACAGACTGATAACTTATTAGAAAGCTGTTTGATAGGATGCTAAGTAACAATTTGATGATGGAACTGATGAAGTCCACCAGGCGCTGAGAAATCTATGAAGGATACCCTTGTTGAGGACGGAAAAATGTTTAAACTGATAAGCAAGAAAAAGTATCTGACACTAAGGTCTACCAAAAACTTTCAAAATAATTGGGGCACACTGGGTGACTGGATATGAGCGAGTTATTGAAGACATTTAAGCAATTGAAACACTTTTACTTCTGAGAATCCATTTACTTTGATGTCCAGGGGACCATCAGCTGTTGCATGGAGTGCCCAAAAGAGACACCATAATAGAAGGTCACTATGTACCACCTAGTCAAGCCTAACTTTGCATGGCTTACTGTCTTTAGTGACGCAATTGGGCCCCTAACCATCAGTTGCAGACTATTTCAGGTACATTGTTTTGGCCATTGACCACCTGATTAACTCTGTAGAGGTTAAGTCAATCAAGGATTTAGGTGCCACAATGTTGGACAGGTTTATACTGTAGCAGATTATCTACCAACATGGATTTCCCTAATTTATACTAAATAATAGTTCACCTTCACTTCCCATGTAATTCCAAATATAATTAAGCTAGTGGGAACCTGAGGGGCTATATTGATGCCATATCACCCAGAGACAAAAGGCGCCATGGAGTGAGTAAATGGAAACCTTCTGTATAACATGCAAAAACTCATGACAGAAAAAACTTCAAGCTAGAATCTCTTTATGCCCTCTCCCATCTTCACATAATATCACGTTCCATATCTTGACAGAAAGATCACCTTTTCAGCTATTATATGGGAGGCATTCAGCTCTTCCACCCAAATTATATTACTGAATAAGCAAGATGAGGGTGACCCAAACAGATTGAGAACCTCACGCAAACTCTAGTACAGATACTTTGTGAGGCCTACTCTACCATACTATAAAGTAAGATAAAATGAATAGATTGACACAATAAGGATTGGTGATCATTGTAGCTACAAGTTTGAAGTATGTGCTATGATATGAAAACCACAGTATCTAAAGGACAAACAAATTAAAACACTATAGGAAGAGGTTATTTGAGATATTAGAGTAAACATTTATAGACGCATACACTATAATTGACCTCACCAAAGGACATCTCAAACACCAATAACATGCCAAGTTCCTCAAAATAATTCATAAAGGATGCAATTCCAGCCTATTGATTACCTCTCTTGATTAATAAACATCACTTTTTAAACATAAAACAGCATTGAAGTTTAAGTCCATTAAAGAGAATAAAAAGTAGCAGTAAAAATGGTGGAATGCCTCACTTAGGAACATACTGGCTCAGCAAAACAGGACAGCACCACCCCCAAAAGCCAAAATCAATTACCCACAGGAGATTCAACCAGAGTTAATCCCTCTCATATGGAAGCTTTAAATTCAAGAACCACCCCAAAACTGAAGTCTCTTAAACAAGAGCCAGATTTCTAGATAATACTTCTGCAACCTGCACAAATACCAGCTCAGAGCGTGCTGAAACCTAACAACCTGAAGGGCCCCTCCTACCATGTAACCATTGCCCAAGCTATTCTATTTATGATTCCTAGAAAGATGCATTTCCTCCCAACCCAGCATTCAACTCCAATACTGAATCAGATTTACCACACAGCTCTATTATTGCTGATATCAGGCCTCTGGATTCCCCATGAGTGGGTACACCCAGTTACCTGGCCACCAGACCTTGATTTTAAGGTTGCAATAACAATCTAATCTGATTCACTAAGCACCAAGTTGGATAAATTTATTCTCCTAATATGGATTTCACTGGTTCATAATTTGGTGCTTTACATCAACTACGGCATTGTTCAGTCAATTTTAACCTCTAACTCAGCACTTCTTAATTCAGAGCTTTCTCAGTTAATGCTGAAAACAAGAAAAGCACCAATCAGCACGCGAGTTTAGTGCATAAAATCCTGATTATTACTCAAACCAAGTTTGCACCTTGGATTATTATAAAAATTAACTTACACCTTACACCTTACACCTAATTGGTCATATTCCACCATTCTTAATAGACCCCAACCAGCGAAGCCCATTATTCTGACCCCTCAACTACAGCCAGTACCACATAATTCTGGAGAAAGACAGCAGAAAGGGAACCTAACAAACCTGGCTAAAGCGCTTAACCTTCCTAAAGCTAGCCCACGGGAAGCAACATTTATAGTTAAGGTTAAATCAGAAGCCAAAATCAGAGCACAAAACGCTCCAACTCACTCATTTCTCACCCATACAATTCGCCTCTACTATTGGAACAACCTTGTTAAATATTATA
Source organism: Massospora cicadina (assembly GCA_022478985.1). Lineage (NCBI taxonomy): Eukaryota > Fungi > Entomophthoromycota > Entomophthoromycetes > Entomophthorales > Entomophthoraceae > Massospora > Massospora cicadina. The sequence goes on along the minus strand of JAKSZP010014917.1, from coordinate 20,360 downwards.
CAGAGAGTTTCTTCTCTTGCTTTGCGCCAATTACGGCAACTTTTAGCCCAGTGACTACCATTATACTTGAATTGGTAAAAGACTACTGCATTGATGTGTGCTTCAATAAGGCGGCACTAGAAAATTACGCCGCCACCCTCCAGTTCATAATCCTGTGTGGAACTTTTTGCATATCCTGAAAACTCTCTCGCTCAAAGAAAATCTTATTTGTAACATTTTTAACATGTTAAAAAATGTAATCTTATTAATTTAAACTGGTTCTCCATCAAGTATAAAAAATATTGGCCTGTACTCTCAGTGGACTTTAGCATCCCATCCTACTAAACCACCACATATAGAGTGCATATTTAAATTTATTCAAGGCATGACAACCAGAGGATGGACAATACTGATTCAAAGAAATAATGTCCAAAGCAAACGGGCAACAAGACAAGATAAAATAAGACTTCCAACCAGGTAGGAAGTGTATGCTGCTTACCCACCATGGAAGAGGGTGAGGGAGGGTCAGGTAGCTCTTCATTGGGCGCAGGCTTTGTGGTAGATGCATATTGGTTGTAGAAGCGGACAAAAAGTGAGATTAAGGGCGTTGGAACATCAGCGTGGTGGGGTTAGAGGAGTTTAAAATAACGGTTGCTTACCTCAAGATCATCCTGGAAGACAGCCTAAATTAACTCTGCGGTATGATGTTCAGCTTGAAGGTGGGCATCTGGGAGTTAACCAAACTGACTATATTTTGCCAGGTAATTCATAGAGCGCACATTGCAAGGGCATAATTTATTCTCTTACTCTAGTACTAAAAAATAATCTATTCTCTTACCCTCTGTCCCAGACAAAAGTTCATTTCCGCCATTCCTCTTACTTATGTTTTTTGTTTTTTACTTTAAAAATTTTATTAAAGCTATGAAATTTTTATCCCCTACCTCTCTGTGGCCTGAATATTAAGGTCGTCCTTCCCATGGTAGTCGTTGGGCATGTCCTGAGATCTTCTTTGTCAATCCAATCAGGCGCCCCCTCACTACTCATGGTGTAACGCTCTTAGCCATCTTTATAGTGGATGTACATATCGCAAATTGCTCCTCTCATAAACCGTTTAGGGCTAAAGCCAGGCCATTAAGGCTCCAAAGTGGTGGCAGCAGAAAATTCACAACCTATGCAGTGTGTTATTGTTCAAAATCTGACCCATGAGGCCTTACAACAAGTAGTTGAGACAGCTAACTTTTCCATCAATATGTGAGACCTTTGCATTCAATCCCCTTTATAGTGGTCACACCCTCCATTCTCATAGTTAGCACCCTCTCTCACCAAGTGCATGTCATCCACATAAGGCGCCCATTGTTAGCCATCCCACCCAGTGCACCACTGAACACCACTAGTCTCCACAAGTGATCTACTGCATCAAACTGGATTTTCCAAAAGAGATCAGCCCATCAGCAATGACTGGTAAGACGCTGCCTGAGGTAGATGCAACACCTCAAATAGTCCCACAACATTAACACATGTCTTGTATAACTCCTTTGAGGTGCTGAAGGATGAGACTATAAGCTCTAACTCATCTAATGAGGACTCAACTGAGGTTACCATTGAGGATCCTAAGGACCTTCCATCACAAATTAGCAGGGAAGCATCCTAAACTGGATAGCTGGGTCCTCAATCCTATTCCCTACAACTTCAAACCCATTAGCGCTGTTTTGATAGCCATATACAGTTAAGCTAACTGATTAAAAGATAGCAGCCTGCCAGCTGAAGGTTCAAGTTCTGTCAAACCCCTGGGTTTGGAGGGGAGCAGCTCTGAGTTCCCAAAGGAGCACCCTGACTCTGCAATTCATCAATGTGAATGGTTTGCAGGATTTTAAGCGTAGACATGTCTCCTCCACAACTTCATGTCAGTGTGAATCGATATTGCCGCTATTCAGGAGCTTAAATCCACTCATAAGAACATAACGCATGGGATTATCAGACTGGAGGCAACACTTCCGGACAAATTATGCCGCCCTCATTATTATAAATCCCCAGAAAAAACCCAATTTTCACAACATCTTGTTGACTGTCCAATGATGAAAACTTACAACCCCTAACTTATTTTTCTTTGACACTAACATATACCTGCCTAATTCAGATTCAAATCAAAATTGGCTCCTAGAAGTGCTTGTTTAACTTAATCTTCCGCACAATACAGTGCTTTTAGGGGATTTTAACACCACCATAAGATTTATCTGTGACTTTACCCCCTGCAGCAAGGGAACGCCTTGTATTTTGTTAGCTCCTGGACTTCCTTTGCTTGAGTGGCATTACAAATGCGTTATCATCCTCCACAGCCATAATTGTTTGTATGATTAGAATCAACTATTATGGATGGAAAATCCAGTTGGAATCACGCATTGACATGGCACTAAGAACCACTTCTGGTTCACCGCGTCTCATCTCCTATTTCTCATTAAAAGCATCTGAGCAATCACAGGTCACTCACTGTTGTCCTAGGCACCAAGCTTAGATCGTCACGCAGGTTCTGGATAAGGGCTTCCCTGGCTCTTCTTAGTAACACATTCACTAAGGAGATGTTTTTACAATCGTATGGGACAATTTCACCACCCCACCACCCCACCTTACTGACCCCAGCGCTAGTTGGGAAGAGACCTAGGCAGGAATCAACCATGTAACCTATATCTTTGACAAAGCTCAGATGACCATAGTTTTTGCCAGAGTCAAAAGGACCAAAGCCAGAAATAGGTACCTAAAGAATGACTTCAAGCCTCCTTATATCTTAGTTAGACGAATAACTAGAAAGCTTCTTAAGAAGCCTTATGGAAGAACTCATACTACAGTAGTAGCAGTAAATTAACTTCAAGTCATCCATCTTTTATGCCCAATGGAAATACCCGTTCACTTTTTCTATCAGAAGCAAGATGCCCAAAACCAGCACAGGAAATCACTGCACTAGAATTGGTACCATTACAAAAATGGATAAGGAAGTAATCACACAGGAGCTATCCGCTTAAACTATAACCTTTTTACTTTAAACAGGTGAGCCTTCAGATATTCAAGATTTACTGTGGTAGACGCCGGCACCACCCATTGACACCTAGGCTGACGAAGCTCTCCTGCCCTCAATTTCCTGTCAGGAGCTTATGGAGATCCTCCTTTAATCTCCGCAGCTTAAAGTCCTTGGCCCTTATGACATACTCTTCAAGGTCTACATTATAAGACCAGAAAAGATAGACATACCATTTTCAACATCTTTATGGCACCCATGAATAATGAAAGGTCTCTCCAAACTCTAGAGGCTCAATTACAACCCTCAACTATAAGAAGCCAGATTGCAAGAACCTGGAAATTGGTGCCACATAGCTCTTCTCAATGCAGACCACAAGCTTTTCATAAAACTTTGGGTTGGACACATCAATGCATGTGTGCTGCACCACCTCAATGCTTCCCAGAATGGGTTTATCATGAGGAGGTAGCTATGGGATAACATTATGACCTTCACATGACCTTAACAGCTAACTCACACAGAAAAAATGGCTTTGTGACTCTCATGGAAATGAAAAAGCTTGTTATCAGGTTTTTGGAAGTACATCAATGCTTCCCTAGCCCGCTTCTACCTCTCCCTTGCAGCTCAGCGCTGGATTTTGGCGCTCTATTACCAACTATACACCAGAGTCCTAGCACCAATGGGATATACAGTGGCAGTACCAGTTGGGCAAGATCTTCAGCAAGGGGACCCCTAATCCAATCCTATGGAACATTACCTTTGACCCCACTTACCCATAATTGTAGGAAAAACAAAAGGGGATCCTGGTCCCAGGTAAGCCCCCACCTGTACCATGGAATTTGAAGATGACGCTTTCATCATGTTTGGATGCCCTGAGGATTCCATCCTTGGTACAATGACCCTTGAGAAATACACCAAGGCGTCCAACGCCAAGGTCAACACCTCCAAGACAAAGGCAGTAAGGAGGGCACTAGAACCTTCCCCTCACTGTTTGTTCCTGATTACATTCACAGTATCTTCCATCACCTGAGTGTACTGACAAGCTACCACAGAGTTACGCTCAAAGACAAAGAGGAATTGATTATGGAAGCTGTGAACTCCAGGATTGCCAGCTAAAAGTTGTAAAGGTACAGGATATTTCTGATCATCACATTAATTTTATTAGAGATAGTAATAATAGAAATAAAAACAATAATTGCATTTTAGGTGGTCACACAAAATTGGCGCCCAATTTAGCAAAGAACAAAGGCACTTTTATGCTTTTGAGGGATCAATTGATCTGAGCTTCGAAAATCTGTAATTAATTAAATGAATAATTTAGCGTTAGTGCAAACTCACCTCATCAAAGGGAATTGAGTTTAACCCCTATTTTAGGAGTTTCAAATTAGGGTAATGTCTAAGTGAATGGAAGAATCCACATAATTTGCATTAAAAACCCTTGTATATAATGAAAATGAGATGAGCTCCATCTTATCAGAAAATCTATGAGCAGCCAAAACCATAGGATTGTTCCTATAAATAGGGCTTCCAAATTATGTGCAGATGCCAAATTTATATATATATTCAATTCAATAAGCTCTAAACTTGCATCCTAGTTAATTTTATAGACTAAAACAAGTCTAGGGCATTTTTCATGACCATTTAAATAAGAAATTAAAAGATTCCATCACTCAATTCTGTAAAATAAAAAAATCTATTTTAAAGCTTCAAATTTCTTAGCTTTGTTAAACAGAATATACTATTATGAACAACATTACTCTATTAAAAGAGACTGAACTCAGTAACTTGATGGAATCCCTCTTTGCCCTCTCCTGGGGTCAAGGGGCATTGTTAGGGCTAATATCATATTATCCCTATTTAAGGGCTGATTCACCCTCAAAATAGTGTTTGTGAGCATCCAGAGTTCTATATGAGGTGCTTTCTGGTTTGTGGATAATTACATGGTTGGTGCTACCAAACGCTTTTGTTAACTACTGAAAATAGACAGTCCAAGACTTTACACAGAACTCATACACCCTTTTATTCATGTGGAAAGCTTCAAAAGAGGTGTTTATTTCATCCCTTTTACCTTTATGATAACAGCATACCACCACTATGCATATGATCATTTTTTCATTGGTATTCTTGATGCACAATTTTTTATTGGATAAAGAAGGGTGGTTGTCTGTACCTATTAACCAGGAAGACACTTCAATCATTTTTTTCCTGTTCAGCCCCTTCTGGGAACCATCATGGTGTCAGATTTTTAACCAGATGATAATCCTCACATATTAACAAAATTAGTATAATAATTAAATGAGGATGATTGCCAATTAGTTTGCTAATTTAAATTCAATATTTAATATAAATAACCAATTTGTGCTCCCCATTCAGTCGGGTTGAGTTGTCTTGATCTTCAGGATCAAGAAAGTATTGGGCATCATGCTGATAGAAAATTGATGATTCTCAACACCAGCGACTGAGGCTGAGGATGTTGAGATAATTAATATTGTCAATTAAGATGACGAATTACTTAAATTCAACATCAAAAAGTATTGGGAGGTGTTCCTGATAGAGTTTTCAGTTAATTTTGACACTGGCAACTTATGCCAAGGATGTCAAACTAATTAATACTAATTGTTTAAGCTTGGCAGGCTTTTATCCCTATAAACTCCATGTGAAAATGATTGTGGGATTTCCAGCAGAAAGTCAAGCCTCAGAGGACCGTCGACTTATGCCAAGGATGCCAAACTATTTAATATTAATTAGATAGTAGGGGGTGGAAGGCGAGTCAGTAAGGGTGTATGGCTACCAACCTGAAGGTTGCAGGTTTGATTCCCGCCCTTTGCACATCAATTGGGGTGCCAGCCAAAGGAAGCTATTGGCAGTTGGTAGGTTTAATAACACGAAAACCTTACCCATGACGTAACCAGAAAAATTTGAGTCCTGATCTGGAGGTGAGAAACTTTCTTTGATGGAGTTGACCCTGTTCAGGTTTCATGTCATTTTTTTCTTTTGGTAATGCCTGTCCCCTGGTCAGCTTTCCTCGGTTAAATAATATTAATTAGATAGTCAAATCATATTTTGACTTTGTGAGAGTATCGGGCAGAACCCCAACAATATTTTGGTTTAATTTGACACTGAAGACTTATGAAAAAGATGTCATTATATATAATTATTCAGATTATGATAATTCAGTATCAACGTAATCATGAACATTTGAGGATAATGAGTATTGCCAGTGAGAGTGCTGACAGATAATAAGCAGGGAGAATCACCAGTGAGTGCTGACGATGCTGGCAATAAATGCCAATGACGTGGATAGGCAAGAAATGCCTATAATTAGTTTAATATTCTTCTTAATAAAATTTATCTTCTGTCTTTCCATCTTTATTATATTTTTTAGTTAACAGTAGTTAGCTTAGCTTGTAGAAGTGGGAATCAAGATCCCCAGTTATTAGGTGCTGGGTTAAAACACCTGGAGTGGTCAGCACAACCAACTCCAAACCTGGAATTACAGATCAATTGTGGGAACTAGCTCAATCAGTGAAGCTAGCAATGGAAAAGTTGGGATTAGCCATGAGGTGAAGGAGCAAGGGGTCAGACTGCCCAGGATGGGGGTGAACCACCGGTACACACCAAGAGGGATTAGACTGCTAAGGAGAAGTTGATGTCAAGCTGGATTGGGGAGTTGCCTGCGGCCCTGTAAGAAAAGTCACCAATGATGCTGAAAAACAAGGGCCAGCAGTATTTATACTGTTTGGCCTGGCACAATAATGGAGTCACCTAGTATTGAGAATAAAAAATTCTCAACACATGGCTTTGGAAAAAGTCTATGAAGTTTTTGACAAGATTTGTTTTAAGGCCTCCTCACTAAGGTGATAGGAGGGACTTTAAAATTTACTGATAAAATATATCAGGTGTTAAAAGAGTTACCTTATAAGCATGTCACATGAATTAAGACTCTCTTGGACAAACAGTCTCTCTCCTGAGTCCATAGATATATTTCTCTAATTGATTGATTAAGTTGCTTGTCCTTATAAGGGCCAAGATGCTGCTTGGTCAGCCTTATTGTTGACTTCTCAGGGGAAGGGTTCAGTAAAAGAATATGCTCATTTATTCTGCGCTCTTGCCCGCGCAGCTAAGGTTACTCTCTCACAGCTTCCATAGATGATCAGAGAAAATTTACACCTGGGCCTTCTATAAGCCTTAGCGGAGATGCACCTAGCTGATAATTTGGAGGAGGAGATAGGATGTGCCATAAATGTAGAACTCCAGCTTAAAATCGCAAGAACTAAACGTGAGCTTATGTATGCCAAAAGGTTAAGAGTGAGAAAGGGAAGGCTTTTGCAGAGGAGAGTCTGAGTCCCTACGTCTCACCAAACATCCTCAGACAGAATAACCTGTGCGTTCTAAAAGGGAAATGAAAATTGTTTCATTAGTGAACCCCAGGATCATTACAGATTAGTCCAGAGCAACTTGCATCTCCACCCTTTTTTTCACGAAATTCATATCAATAAATGAAACTCTGCTCATTACTCCCATTTACTTCTACCGCTTAAAATAGTCATTTGCCAAAACATGAAGAGATTACAGCCTTAGTAAACATGGGGCTAATGAGAACTACATATGAATTGAGCTTGCGAATATATGGAATCTACCTCTGAAGGAGGGGGCGAGGTGTCTCTAGATGACTTTGCCAAAATTGTTGCTTTTTGGAGGATGGGCGGACATCTCCAATTTGCCAAGGGAAACAATTGTTTGATGATATCTTCTGTACTATAAACCACCTTTCCTACATTGTGGTATTGGGAAAAAAATGGTGGCATCGCTTCACCCTTTAGTTTTAATAGGCTGGACAAGGAGGTTACTATTTACCCAGATGCTTCTTTACCCATCTAGTGGAAGTTTCAACCTATGAGCCCACATCAGCTAAGCTTGCTCTTTGTCTGGAGAAGCCATCAAAAGCGCCTTGCCTAAAGAATATGCTGAGTTTTACAGTGTGGTTGTGTTCATAACTCCCCAAATTGGACGCTCATGGTCCATTCTCTCTCAATTTTCAGTTCAAAAAAGACTCAGATTTGCCTGAGTATCGCTGGGCTTCCATTTTTAAAAGTAAAGGCGCTATGCCCAAGAAGCTGACAGTCAATACTGAGGCTGACTAAGTCGCACAAAAAGTATATTTTTATTTTGAAAGTGTGCCAAATCACCGCTTAGGTCCATCATCAAGAGTATCCGTCCTATAGTAAGTATGGCGAAATAGACTTATTGAAGTCAAGTACTAAAACAAGATATAGAATTAACGGCGTAACTTTATTATAGTATAAATCCAGAACTTAATATTTCACAATTAGCAACATAAACCCCAAAAGGAAAAGGATTTATGTTATTAATGGGGTGACATCTGAAAAGGAGCCTATTAATCAGGCGTGCATTACAGATGGTATAATGTCTTTGTATCTTAATTTTGATTGGAAAAAATGGTAAGTTAAATACCCCATTTTAATGAGACTGGGGGTCACTTAGGTTGATCATTTAAACTTCTTGATTCTTAAACTTTTTTGATTTCATCATTTTTGCTGCCTCAAATGCCACTTCAAGCAGTTGTCACCTGACCTTCTGTTGATCCGTCATTTTGATTTAGCAGGAGCTTATATTGGGATACCTTAGGCTCAATTTGGTCCATCATAATTTTCCTAGAGTTGATTTGAGCTGTGCCGTCTATCAATTTTTCTGAGAAATTTATTAAGATAATCCATTCATCCCCCTCCTTGGGTCTAGCGTCAATTAAGCTGAGTGAGTCAAATGACCAGTACTCTTCTCATCATGTCTGATATCAGGATATCTGACATCAACCCTTCAAGGATAATGAGGGCTGAGTACCAATTCAAGAATTGGCTATGAACGCAGTTAATTGTTACTCAAGATCCAAAGGCTAAATTTAGTATTCATTTAAAGCTTGTATGTGATATCATTCAGTCATCTCAGATGGAATACAAGTTTCCTTTTGGGGCGCTATTCAATTGTGTTATTTAGGAGTAAGTTTAAAATCTCAAAGGCGGGTAATGGTTGGAGATTTGCATTTGCTTATTGACCTTATCTTATAACCATCTTGGATAGATTCAACATTGCCTCTGACTGAAGTTCTATTATCTTCTGGGCTAACTTTCTTAGCGCTTTTTAAGGCATTTCAGTATTATTACTGGTAACTTCACGAGCTAATAAAGCTAGGATTCCAAGTTTTCTTCCATAAAAAGCCTTAGAAATGAGACATTCTAATAATTTAATGGGACTTATCAGGTAAGTCATTAATGCACTCAGGAGATATTGGTCCATGTTAATGGATCAGTAGTGGTCATCTTGCGTAATATTATAACCAATGTTTCATTTTCTCTTTCTACATTCCCAAAAGTTGATGGGTCATAAGGCGCTGAGAATAGTTGGTTGGTTCCCATGCTCATGGCCAAGATTCTCACAACTTTTAATGTAAGTTCTTCCTGTTATCACATAATAGAACTTGTGGGCAACCGTGAATAGTAAATATGATTTGATGAAAAAATTAGCATTAGCTTTAGTGGTCTGCGCAGGGATGGTAATTGCTTAACCCACTTCATGAATGATCAATTTCTATTAGGATGTATTAATTTCCTTCTCTGAATTCAGGTAAAGAATTTATGACGTTTAAACTAATGGTGTGAAAAGCTGCTGAGGGGTCATGCTGATACTTGTACTTGGACTTATGCGGCGTCTGCTCTTTACATGTAACTCAAGCGTCTAAGGCTTCTACTTCAGAGTCCAGTATTCTTTCCAGTATTAATAATCTTTGATCCATTTGTAAGTTTTTCTGGTATCTCCATATCCTAAGGTATTGTGGGCTTCCATTATAAAGTTGGTACCCATTTTAAAGGTTGCAAGCAAGGTAGCCAGTCGATTATGGCTTTCTTATAAAGCAATCCATCAAGAACCTTCATATTTCAAGCGTGTTATTTGAGCATCTTCTAAACAGGTTCATTTTCATCATCCCAAGAGTCTGGCTTCATGAAAAAGTCATGTAACCGTTCAGCTTCACTATTGTATAAATACAATAGGGGCAGTCAGGTCAATCCATCTACATTTGTATGCTTCATTAAATATCAGTGGACGATATTCATGTCATAGTGCTGAAGCTTGATAGCCCACTGGAATAGTTTCCTGTTAAATATTTCATGTTTTGCAGCCACTTTAGAGAATCGTGGTCTATCACAACTGTAAAGTTTATTCCTTAAAAGAAGGGACAGTAATGTTTCATTGACAGGAGAACAGCTTAGAACTCTTTCTCAATGAATCTATAATTTTTTCAGCTTTAAAAAGCTTTTTGCTATAATATGACACTGGGCGGTCAATTTCATTATCATCCAGTTGAGAAATTATGGCACCTATGGCTAAGTCAGAGGCATCAGTGAACAGAGTGAATGGCTTCCCACAGTCCAGTTATCATAAGGTCAGCCATCTCTTCAATAGAATCTCCATTGACTAAATGCAGTTTGTTGCTCTACTCCTCATGTGAAAGCAGGGATTTTGGCAAGCATTTGGACAAAAGGTTCGCTGAGTTGAGCAAAGTTAGGGATAAATTGATGGTAATAACCCATCATTCCTTTAGATACCTGTATGTCTTAGAGGCTCTTCAGCTCAGGCATCTTGAAGTTTACTTCAACTTATTGTATAAAGGTTGAATCCCTTTCCACAATATGTAATGTCCTAGAAAATTAAAGTCCTGCTAAAAAGGTAATATTCACAGTTTTAATTTAATAAGATTTTCTCTCAGTCATTGAAAGACTGACTTGAGGTGATCTAGATGATTAGTAAAGATTTTGGAAAGATACTGTTATGTCATCTAGGTAAACAATTATACAGCTGAGATTAAGATCCTGCATGATGCAATCCATTACCTGTTGGAATGAAGCAGGAGCATTGCATAATCCTTAAGGGAGCCAGTAGGTTGGAATAATTCTTCATGCATATTAACGCGCATTTTTCTTGGAATTCAAGAGAAAGATTCATCTGCCAATAACCACTGGTAAGGTCTATTGCAGAGAATAAATTTGAGCAAAGAGTCAGGCCCTGGCATCATCAATCCATTCAAATTGGATAGCTGTCCTTATTGGTGAGGCTGTTTAGCTTCATGTAATCCATCACTAATCTGTGACCACCGTTATTCTTCTTTATGAGTAACAGCGGGGACAACCATGGACTCTTATAAGGCACAAGTAATCCAGAATTTAATAATTGCTTAAGTTCAGCATCATGTAATGCTCCTCTACCTCAAATTCCTATATGGCTTCAATCTGATATAAATTGAATCTACTACATAGGTACCATATGTCCAGTCTTTCATGTGACCATAGTCAACATCTGACGTAGAGAAAAATCCTATAAATTTTCAAGTAGTTGGTGCACTTTCTCAAGTTCCTCCTAATTTAATTTATTAGAAATCTGGGCTTGAGGAATAGTGCAATTTAAATTGTTGGTGAGTAAGACAAAATCAAGGTGAGTACCAATAAAATATACCTTATCTATTTCATCAATGGGAAGTAATTGATCTTTCCAAATTTTTGATAATTCTTGACTAAGATACCTTTGTAGGTTATGGTTCCAAATAATCGGGCAATAGGCCGCAGACAAGATGGATAAAGGACTCCTGGCAAAACTCTTGGCTCAAACCTACTAAAACCATAAACACTAGTGATATGTAGCAAGAAGTTTGGGGGTATATATAGGGTTATGTTGGTGCAAACACTCTTTGTTCTCCTGGTTTAATTTTTACCTCCTTGGTGGCATAAAATTTCATGCTCTCTGCTGGACAAATGCAAGCCCAGGATTGTGAGAAGACTGTCTTTAGTGTAAGTATGGCTGATATCCCACAAAAAACTCTGGTCAATTCTAAGTGGAATCCCTTAATCAGGGTAATACTTCTAATCCCACTCCTTGGCCAAATAGTCATATTGTGGGTAGTATTGTTGCACCAAACCTGCAGCAGAATCAGGGGAATCATCCTGAGGTTCCTCCTCATCCCAACTACAGTTTAGTTCAAGTATCTAAGCGTAGACCACCCCCTTTTATAGTCTTGGAGGCGGTCTCACAAGGTGCAAATATTTTCCCATCATATGATTTGGTTCAAATATATAAAATCTTTGCCTTACGGGTTCATCTCACCTGTTATTGATCCAATATCTGTTATCAAGTTAAAGCAAGGTGAGTCTTGAGACCTCCTATAGGTCAAATTCTCATATTTTCTAATTAGGTTAATCACAGACTATAATAAATTCTCGCCTCTCTCACTTCAAGCCTCATGTGCTCTAAATACTAAGTTATGATATCATAATAGGGTCCGCTTTTTACCCTTAAAGCTACAACTAATAAAAAATATATATTAAAACTAAATACCCTTTTAGTGCTAAAATTACATATAGTTTAAAGTAGTAATAAGATTTCCCTTCTTTGTTAAAAGCAGCTGAGAGTCTTAAAGCTCCAGACACTGCCAAATTGATAGAATCCTGTGCCTCAAGCACTGGTTAGCATTAAATCTGTCAGTATTCAAGCAAGTGGTGCTCACTACAGGGTGCCCTGTACACCACCAAAATTTTACAAAAAATGGAGGCTGTTGGGAAAATTAATCCTCACAACCTCCCAGCTACATCTGAATCCAGGCTAGTTGCATTAGAACAACAGCTAGTTAGTTCATTATCTCAACTAAAAAAGCTCAAGCAGCACCCCTCTTAAGGCCCTCATGGGGCCACTCCCACTATTCATAAACCCTCTTTTAGAGTAAGTTTACCAAGGAGGGCATCATTGCATCTTTCCTTTTTGTTTATGAATCTGCGATAGACAGAACAACTGACCATCAGAAGATTAAGTATATCCTTGCCTGATTTGGGTGGCTCAGGAGATAATGGTTTTATACATGCCACCCTCAACATCTGATGGAAGGTTAATCAAGCCTTTATTGATAAATTGCGCTACACGAAAAGTTTGTAAAGGAAAAGCAAGACTTCATGGGCCTTAACCTGAAAAATAGAGAATTGATTACCTCTTTTGTTGATTAATTTTATAGAGAAGCCCATATACTATTGCTTGCAAAAAATGATTCTCAGAAGATGCTATTGCTGCTATCTTTGCTGGCTTGGCGGATCATCCCTATTTGGCAATGCATATCTCTGCATTCAAACTATCCTTCCAAAATGTATGAGATATCAATGAGCTCTGCTAGGGGTGACTGACTTTTATATACTTGACCTTGCAAAAAGAGCTCTGAGGAAAGAATCGATTCTGACCCTTTAGCTTCTTCTATAACTGTCTCCCTTGGACAGCCTGCTCCCTTGGTGCTGCGGCAACTAGATGCTCCTCCACCACGTGAGGATAGCCAGAGGATACTGGCAGTGATACGGAGTGATCCCTTTTATCTTCATCTCCAAAAGATCAGATGGTGAAGGCCATCATCCATTTGCCTTGCTCTCCGCCTTCTCCAGAGCGGTTTTTCAAGTGGGTCAACCATCACGTCCCTCCAAGACACTATCTCTATCTTCATAGACCTCTCCTCTGGCCCTCTCTAGTCCAAAATCTTTAGCCATGGGGAAGCGCAAACCCGCTACTTCAAAGGCCAAATGTAGAGCCGTGACTATTAAAGCGCCTCCTCCAAAAGTTAATAAGGTAGATGAGCGCCAACAGGGCCTTCCCTGCAGTAAAGGAAGCCCCAAACTTAACTCACGTTCTACGGACCCCCTGAAGTCATATATAACCCCTCTGAGGATGAATATGTAGGGTTGTGAAGGTGTCAGTTATTATGTCTTAGGCGCCTCAGATGAAGTGGATGTACCCAACAGATTGAACCAAGAGAGAGTGATATAGCTAGATTACCCCGAAGAACTTATCTTTGTCAAGTGTTGAGGGGTTTGTAAGTTATTGATACTGCCAGTGACGCTAACCAGCTCATTATCGCAGTGATCCTATCCACCCAGTGTGTTTTTTTAGTACTAGATGGTTCCACCCAGTGTGTTAATATCCTGTAATCTATCCAATACCAATACACTGAAACTGCCAAAAGACTTGCTTCTCCTCTCCGTCTAAAAAGTTCCTAGCTCTTTTCCCCAACATGGGTGAACTTTAACCAAGGTGGAAGTCATTGTCAATAGAGTATGGATCACTGCTATCCTTAACATTAATCACCTGTGAGCGTGGTGTCATCAAAGCTTATTAAAATGTCTAAGCTGTTTTCTGAACTCGACTACACCCATGAGTTTGGCACTGGTGGTCCAACCAGCACTCGCGCTAATGGTGCATACTCTTCTCTGCCCATCCGATATGGGAAGATCATCTTGTCAGCCCCAGCCGTGGCCTTGGCTAATAATACCTATGATCTACTCATTGATACCCAGTTTATGCTCAAGTATGATGTGATCCTTAACTTGAAGCTGAAAACTTCTCCCTGCTTAACTAAGAGTTTCCACTGATTCTGACCAACCAAAAGCTTAACAAAGAGGAATGTTCTTTCACAGTTGAGTACCCCTCCTCTGCCTTATCCTTACACTAAATGACAGATGAGAGGAATACAAAAAATCTGTATGAATAAGTGGACGCCCTATAGGGAATTACTATTTATGCTTCTGAAGAGGTAGTAATCATGGATGGTGAACAAAAGGTAGTTGACACGAAGATTACCCTAAAATCCCCCACAACTGTTTATTGCATTTAACCAGCGTTGGGGTGTTAGTTCCTTAGAGCCTAGAGTATTTCCAGGCGTATTGAACCCAGCCTATCAGAGACCCATCATTCTCCTGCTAGGGGAATCTTACCCCAAAGGATATTGTCATAAAAATGCATCAGGCAATTTAAAGAGGCCTGCTGGTACCCATTGAGGACATCAAGCAAGTCCATTGTATAAGCTATGGCGGATATGGGCTACTCACTGACCAATCATTATGTACTTTGCCTACCATTCACATCTTTGAGAAACTAACCCCAGAGGAGCTTGACAAAGTCCACACCCTACTGGAGACCTATAGCGATATTTTCTCTAATCTGTTACTGACTATGGGCACATAAAGGGTTAGAATCACGCTATTGATGTTGGAATGCTCGTCCCATCCAATTAAATCCTACAGTAAATAAAAAGTTGAGGGGCTACAGATGTGGACGAAACTCAAACAGCTTCTGGATGCTGGGTTGTTGATGCCTAAACAAAGCCCTTGGTCATCCCCTCTTCTACTTATAAAAAAGAAAAATGGAGGAAATTGGGTAGTTATGGACTACTGTGAGCTGAACAACCTTACTAAGAAGGAAAGCTACCATATCCCCCATATTGATGATGCTCTGGCCCAAAACTCTGGTTCCAAGTTCTTTTATGCCATAGACTTGGCTAGTGGGTATTGGCAGATGGACCTTTCTCTACAGGATCAGGAGAAGTGCCCCCTTATCTGTAGTGAGGGCCTATTTCAAAACCATTTGGTTACCCCAAGGTTTATGAAATGCGCCTGACACTTTTTAGTGTACAAAGGATAATATTCTCCATGACCTCAAGCTGAGCTGAGTGATTATCTATCTCGTTAACGTCATAGTATTCGCCAAGACCTTCAATGAGCACCTCACGCACCTAAAATAAGTGTTTTAACAGTTGTGGGCATCCAGCATCAAGCTGGTGCCATAAATGTACTTTCTTTCAGAAGAAGTTGGATTTCCTTGTGCACGCCATCTCTCAAGATGGATTAAAACCCCTTTAATAAGGTGGGAAAGATATCTTAAAATACCTGTTCCCAAAACCCTTTGTGGCATACAGGTATTCTTTTGGCATGATGGGGCACTACCATCAACTCATCATCAAATTCGCCCAGCTCAGCGAGCCCTCGTACATCTCTTGGCTAAGAAAACTCCTTTTCATTGGGGTGCTGAACAAAAAGCCGCATTTGAGACCCTGAAGAAGTTATTATAACAAAGGTTAATCCTCCGCCACCCTGACTATGGCAAGAGCTTTATGCTGTTCACAGACGCCTCTGATTAAGCTGTTAGAGCTATCTTGGCTCAATTGGATGATCGGGTGGTCAATCAACTCATGTCCTACTTTAGTAAGATGCTCTCCAAAGCAGAACGCAACTACATAGTCACTGAAAAGGAGAGTCTGGCTGTCTTTCTGGCTGTAAAGTACTATTGCCTTTCCTATATGGAGCTTCTTTAAAAGTAGTCAATGACCATGCCTCCTTGAAGTGGCTGCAAAATATGAACGATCTCACTGGACGGTTGGCACGCTGGGCTTTGAAGCTCCAGCACTATGACATGACCATTGAGAACCAGGTGGGAACTCGCTATATGAACATTGATGGGTTGCCGTGGCATCCTGTCCTTCACTAAGACAATAGTGAAGCTGAGAGGTTACGTGACATCTTAATGATTTCTGACGCATGAGTTGAAGAAGATGAACCCATACAAAAGATGCTAGCTTGGCACTCCCGCAACATCAAGGTGGAATTTGGAAATTTACACAACAAACTTGGAGTAAACTAGTTGCCCTATTTCCGGCTATCAGAGAGAGCACCTGTGATCCTGAAGTCTCATACTATCATATGGCATGGCGGACTACAAAAACCCTATTAATGGGTTAGAGAACGCTACTACTGGGAGAGCATCATGGAGACCATAACTAAAGTCCTTGGTGCCTGTCTGACCTGTAAAAAGCAATCCAGCTACAAACCCAGTATCTTTATCAACTAACAGACAATTACCAATCCGCTTAAGAAAAAAGAATGTTTTGTGTGCAAATAGAACCAATAATGGAATAGTCCACCCCCTTCATATCTAACTTAGATTGTCAGAAAATTATCTAATCAAGCGGATAATGATAATGTTTTGATTTCTAATACAGATAAAATTGGCCAAAAGACCCTGGTCAATTCCCAATGGAATTCCTCGAATTGGGGTAACACTTTTAGAAATACGTCTCAGGAAAATAATATGATTTTAGATAATGTAAGGAGAGTGTTTATAACTCTCCTGTTTCCAGCGTGGAGGTGCTTGGTGCGCAGAGCTGACACATGGAAATTAGCCGTTAGAACCAAAGTTACTAGGGCCCAGCAGAGGAGGCTGGAGCAATAATAACATATAGGGAAAAGTGCAATTATTAAAACAAAAACACCACCAAAAATGATGCGGTGCATGAAAGGGGAAATGGTAAGCTTACCAGGATGGAGGGAACCCGGGCGAACCAACGGGACATGAGGGGCTAACCAGATCATCTGTAAAATTGTTTGGTGAATGTAGCGCGAGACCTCCTTGAAGGGGTCCATGCACAGGATTGTTCATAATAGCATTTAATAAAATGGTAAAACGGGGAAATTTTATTGGGAAGTCGACCAACAAGGAATGTTGGTCAGGGAAAACATAATTAAACTTTGTTAGGGGAAATTGGGGCCTGCCAAAGTTGTCCCAAGCACCAATCCACCAATTGGCACAGACTACCATCCAAATTGGTAGAAAACACTGAAACCAACTTCACTCAAGTAATTGATTGAAGTTGGATTCGACCTGAATGCATGATTTCATAAATGGAACGGGTTTTAAAACCCCATTCCTCGACTAACCAAATTGAACTGTCCGCGTTAATTTTGTACACCATCCGTTTTAATGCCTGGACTGACGTAAGGGGCTGGGCGTTGGGCACCCCACTAGTACCAACCTGGGCATATTAAGCTTGTACCCAGCGTTGACTCAGTGTGTGCCTGAGGTCAGGGAGGGCCTGAAGCTTCACCTTCCGGGCCTCCTGGCGCCCAGCCTTATCATTGTGGTTGGTCCCCACTATGATGTCATTTGATCATAACATCACCCTATCCTCCCAACGGGGCTCAACCCCCCTCCAGGGGCTTGCACAAGGGAAAAGTTCTTGTGGGCTGGGGCCAACTTCATGGCGGCAACAGTTGATTTGGGTTGAGATCAAGCAACCTGAGGGAAACGCTCATGGAAGGCATCAATCAGATCTTGGGCATGCACACAGTCACGCGCTGGAACCCAACTGTTCTCTGCAGCATCAGAACCCTTCCAGAATACCAGGTACTTAATCTGTCATTTAACGCGGCGGGAGGCAACTATTTCTTCCACTTCCTACTCTGGCGTCCCATCCATGAGATAGACCTCAGGAGTCTCCAGTTGGGGGCTTTCAAACAACATTAATTTGCTTTCATGGAAAACAGAGAAGATCCAAAATGAAGCGGGAAGATTTAGCTGGTAGGAGGCATAGCCCACCTTTTTAACAACGCGGTAAGGGCCAATCCTCTTTGGTCCAAACTTCTTGCATGGCTGCTTGATAGGGCTATTATGTCTATCAAGCATCACGAGATCCCCTTCCTTGAACGCAGGACCCACTCAGTGCTTCCCATCAGCGTTCTCCTTATACACTTGCATTGCCGCCTCCAAGCTTGTGGAAACCCCCTGGTGGACCTTCTTTATTGTCTTGGCAAAGTCCACCACCGCTTCAACCTTAGACCCACAGCTGGGCTCCAGATTATAGGCGGGGTTAAAGCCATGGCTGGCAAAAAAGGGGAACAACCAATCAAGGAATGCAACGTGTTTTTGTAACTACATTGGGCCATAGGAAGGTGAAAAAGCCCAACTTGAATGATCTGCGGCGGTTTAAACACCGCAGGAACTGTTCCAAACACTGGTTCATTCGTTCAGTATGCCCATCTGATTGAGATAGATAGGCAGTCAAACGGCAAGGGCGAATTCGAAGAGTCTTACACAACTCTTCTTAAAAGACAGAGGTAAGTTGGGGTCCCCGGTCACTGATAATCTCTTGGGGAACCCCATGGAACGCAAAAACATGCGTGACGAAGATCCTAGCCATCTCAGCCGTGGTTATTGTAGATCTGCAAGGAATGAAGTGGGCGAACTTCATAAAACGATCCACCACCACCATGATGGCATCATGACCATCAAAGACAGGTAGTTCCACAATGAAATCAACCAAGAGGGAAGTCCAGGGCCCATCAGCCTTTTGTACTGGTACCAACAACCCCGCTAAAGGTTGACGATTGGGTTTCATCTGGTTGCATACCAGGCACTCCTTACAATACCGCCCCACCTGAGCAGGTAAGCCCTTCCAATTGTAGGTGTGATGTATCAACTCCAAGGTCTTTGCTTTCCCAGGATGACCAATGGTGATTCCATCATGATGGTACTGGATGATTTCCAGGCGCAGTGGTCCAGCAGGTACCCAAAGGCGCCCCTGAAACCACACCATCTCATCTTTTACGTGATAACTCCTGGATAGGTCCTCTTGATTTACAGCGCTCTTAGCAAGTACCATAGTATATTCGCTTAACAGCAGCTAAGAAAGGACCACCTTTCTGAACATACCATATTCCCCCGCGTTTTCCAGAGGTGCAAGCGCTGGCCCGTTGGCCAGGGGAGAGGGAAGTTGTGACAGAATATTATTTGGAGGAATCATCACCTGTATGTTGTGGACTTCTACCTCCTTTGGATCAGGAGCTAAAACAGGGTTGTGGCTTAAAGCATCCAACAAACCATTATTCTTGCCCTTGTTGAATTCATACAAAAAGGCAAATTGGGCAAGGATCTCATGCCAACAGGTCTGCCGTGGGGTTAAGACATGAGGGGCGCGATAATACAGCAAGGAACAGTGATCTGTACATATGCGGAATGGTTGGGTAGAGCCATGCAAGTGGTTATGCCAATATGTCAGCGCCTCCACCACTGCTATTAACTCCTTGTTGTAAACGTCATAATTTAACTCGGGAAGAGACATTTTCCTAGAAAAATATCCCATCGGATGCTCTATCCCATCTTCGCCTACTTGTAACAAGACAGCCTCTATGGCGAAGTTGGAGGCATCAGTAGACACAATGAACTTTTTGGAAGAGTCAACATGGTGAAGGATGGTCGTGGACAGCAGGGTGCACTTCACAGCTTGGAAAGCATCATCCAAAACTGGGACAACTGAAGCACTTTTACACCACTAGCCCTATACAAGGGCGCTGCCACCTCAGAAAGATTTGGCGTGAACTTCTTGAGGAACGTGCTTGTCCCCAGAAAACTCCTCAATTCTTTTACTGAAGTAGGGGTAGGCCACATATGAATCGCCTTCTCCTTGTCTGGGGTTATCATGTGTCCTTGGTCAAACACGACGTTGCCCAGAAAAGTGACCTGGGATTTGAAGAATTTGCATTTGCTAATCTTCAGTGTAAGGCTGGCTGTTTCCGCTCCATCACTTTCCAAAGGTGTACTGCATGGGACTCCTGATCAGGTGAAAACACCAGGATATCTTCCATGTAGGCAACCGCGCATACCCTAACAATTCCCCCAACGCTGCATCAATGCGGCGTTGAAATATAGCAGGGCATTCTTAATCCCAAAA